>JASTTN010022289.1:0-66328 GCA_030324115.1 Sorex maritimensis | reverse complement strand
CTAAGGTATATGATTGGGTGTACCCAATGTTTTAGATTCGAAATTTTAGCGAAAGATTTGGCTTACAGATAGATGTATATTTTATTTATGTGTACTTAAGTACACATTATTTATGTGTACTTAAGCCTAAGATCAAACCTAATTAGAATAAATTATGTTCGTAACATACAAATATCTATTCATAATGCATAAGCTATGCATAAATCAAATCTATACATAGATTTATGTTTTAAGCATAACCGACCAGTAAATTGATGTTTCATGTATTAGACATAGTATCAGGCTCACATTTGCCTATCTTAACAAGGTCACAATTCTATTTTCCACACAAGCATTAATCAAAACCATACCTGAAACTTACAGCTAAACCAACAGAAACTGTGTACTTAACTCAGCCTTAAACAAACCAAATAATGTCCATTCTCATAGACATATCTATTCACAACTTGTAAGTTCTGTGTAACTCAATTCTATAACTAGACCTAGACTTACATTTTAAATAGAACTGACCAGTTAACAGTGTTTTATGTTTTAGACATAGGTACAGGCTCACAGAGTACCTATCTTAATTAAATCAGAACTCTATACATCAAAACAAGCATTAATCAAAAGGCTACATAACACTTGCAGCTAAACCAGCAGAAACCATGTATTTAAGCCTAAACCCTCCCTAAACAGCCCAAATATTGTCCACAATCATACAAACATCTATGCATAATTCAAATTCATATACATAACTTACATTTTAAGCATAACTGACTTGTAAATTGGTGTTTCATGTATTAGACAGGTTTAGGCTCACATTGTACCTATTTTAATAAGATCAGAGCTCTATACATCAGAACAAGCATTAATCAATACCCTCAATAACACTTACAGCTAATCCAGCAGGAATTGTGTACTTAAGCCTAAACTGAACCCTAAACAAACCAAATAATATCTGTAATCATACAAATATTTATTCATAACATGTATTCTATGCATAAAACAATCCTGTTCCTAGACTAAGGTTTTAACCTTAAGTGACAAGGAAATTGAGGTTTCATGTATTAGACATGGGTTCAGATTCACATTGTACCTCTCTTAATAAATGGGAACTCTATATGTCAACACAAGCAGTAATCAAACCCTAATTGAAATTCCCAGCTAAAACAGCTTTCTCTAAGCTGTTTGCTTAACCATACCAGGCCTCCTATTCCTGATGCAAGATCAATCTAAACTCCAGTACTCAAAAGTTAAGGTAGCTTAAGTTTTGAATTAAGTTACATCTTACGCTTAGCCTAACCCAAAACAGTAAAAATCACTCTGCTTAAACATATAGCAGATGATTTCTAACCTTGACTGAAGGCATGTTCAAAAATTTGCTATCACGAAGACATCGTTGCTTTACACATAAGGGAGCATGAGCTTTTCTTATCCGCAAGCACAAGCCAAATAAACTTAATGAAAATGTATATGCAATTCTACAAAAATAATTCTTAGTGACCTAACAAAATTACCCTATTAATTCATCCAAAATCAACTTCTGCAAACCTAATCCTAGAGACACCTGTTTCTAGCTTTAAATAGGAGCAGATAGGAAAAAATGCCATATCGGAGAAGCCTGTGTCCTGTAAATATAGGTAAATATACTTACCTATCTTTGTAAGAGAATGTTGAATAAACAATTCAAATATAACACTTATCTCCTACGTGGACACCTCAAGCGACCAACAATCTAATCAATAACCACGATGGTTATTAAACCTAACACTAACACAAAAACAGCTACTCTCTTAGTGGACCGTGTTGGTGTACAACATCCCATAATCTCAGGCCTAGCTAGGCATGGATGTAAACATTGTTTTTCTGTTACTGTTACTTTAACAAACTATACTTCTGGTTATGTAACTGACTTTGATACTGTTTCCATTGACTAAGTCAATTTGCATATTCTGCCTATGTGGCTAAATATCATTGGTTAGAACATCAAGCTAGTTAATAAAAGGGAGCTGAACAGGCTGCTCTCCCGCATGCCACAGCACAACTCTGGAGACAGTTATGTGATCCTCCCAGCAAAGTATCTCTTTCACATGCATATCTTAAATGCCTCAGACTGTCTAACCAAACCTTACTGCAACATATGTTGTAACAGGACCGAAAAAAATATATAAAAGTCAAACTATGTCTGAAACTAAATGTGAAACTAAAGTGTAAATCTGAAATTAAATGTGAAAGTGAAAGTGAAAGTTAACTTAAAAGTGAAAGTAAAACTAGAGTTGAACTCCTAAAAAACCTTAAAGTCACCTGATTCTTATTCCTGCCTCCTAGGCAAATTTTAAACTTAGAGAAGCCAAACATTTTCATAATTCTGAAATCTAACCCTAGCCAAACCAAAGATTAGTCCGAATCAGACACCTCTATACTACTCTTAAAGCAAAACCCACTCCTAATTTGGAATCTCCAGACATGATACAAACTTGTTATAACAATAATTCTGTCCTGAATCTCATGAGAGTGAGGATTTATTGGAAAGGCATAAGCCAAACAGAGAATTTTACCTATCCATTTTCATATACGTAGTGGATCTTTGAACAAGGTACAAACATAAAACTATAACTGTAGTAAAAAGTGAACTGCGACTGACAAGCTATAACTCTGACTTCAAAGAAACGCAGTCACCTAGATGTTAGACTAACTTCAAGGCCATCTTAACCTTAATGTAACATTAACTAAAACCCTTACCCTAAATTCATCAAAGCAAATGCCTTACTGTTACTATGATTAACAAACACTGTTGTTGCTTAAATCTAAAGGGTTTCTAAACAAACTCTAACGGTAAAATATTGCACGAATTTTTACCTAATAGCCTAGGACTGTTAAGCCTAACTCCTAATATCACATAAAACCTTAATGCTACCTACCAGTGCGCTATAGATAACCATGTAAGTTTTCTTACATAAGAAAGGTGTGAAAAACACTCCAACTCGCTGAACCATAATGGTCGAAAATCTTCTCCTTTGTGTAGTGCTTCTGACAAACCCACACCAGACAATCACTGCTCCCCAGTCTGTTTGCCAGTCACTTCATGAATCCAGAGTCCTACGTGTACTTGCTTATTTTTCCCTGTCACAGTGGTGGACTGTGAGTTTTGAAGCTGACCTAGTAGAGTTGTTAAAAGGGAGAAGGTTACAGATTATACACTATGATTATTATCAGGCTAGTTTTCAGGTGAAGTCTACAATTAGGTTTTGGTTTTCATTTAACGCTAGCGATGGGCTTGTATTAAGGATTGTCATAAGTTTAAGGACAGTTTTGAATGTATTGTACAGCAAAGAATTCGGGACCTGGTAGAACATGGAGTAATGTGTAATCTTTGTTTCTAGTTTCCCCTCTAAAGATTAGGTCAAATATATGATGTCATTTTCAGGATTATTTTAAGGGGGTAGATTTTCATTTTATGAGTTTAGTTACTGTTGCGTGAATGTTTGTGCGGTCAGAGGCGCTGAGATAAGGAACGCGGAAGAAATATGTTTCATGGAGGACCAGGCTCGCTCTGGCTCTTGGCAAAGGCAGAGGGTCTCATGGATCTCCTTTTATTGATCATGGCACTTCCAAAGGGTGCAATACATTGACTTCACCAAAGGCACCAAAAGATGTTACAGGAAGAACATTGAGGCAACATTATTTTCTTGTATCTGCAGGCCAGTAATCTAGGCCTCCGGAAAGAAGATACAAAACCAGAACTGAAACCTTCCTTGGGCTGAAAGCACTTGGATTTACATCCCAAAGACCAGGCTGGGCTGCCACAGGAAATCTACATGTCAATTACAAACTAGGAAGCACCTGAAATCTACATCCCAAAGAATAGGCTGGGCCAGAGCCTGGAATCTACAACGTCAAAAGTCAGGCCTGGCTAGCACCTAAGATCTGCATGTCAAAGACCAGCCAGGCTTCTGTGAAAAAAGGAAAACTGCCTCTGAAATTATTTTCTGAAGGCAGCTGAAAAGGGGGAAATATTCCTGTCTGCAGTACAGTGTCCCCAACAAGTTACTTTCAGAGTTTGACTTAGGCTAAGTGGGTGGCATCAATTTTTCCCAAGCTCCACCTCTGTTGGCAACAGATAATCTTAAAATGGTGATGATCAAAAGTCTCATTATCCAGGCTGTTTCATTCGGGGCACCCCAGAGAGGGGCAGGTGAGGTAGCAGCCCTCCTCTGAGCCAATGACCCAGCCCCCATAAGGGAAACCTCCAGAACTGCGCATTCCCAAAGGCCACATGACATCTCTTATCTCACAACATAATATTGATGAGGTTTTATGTTAATGTCAGCCTATCTTAGATAAGTAATTTTAAAGATACACATATGTATCATACATATATGTTTAAGCACATAAGGTTTGACCTTTAAACACATGTTAGAAATATGAAACAAAGAAATTTGCATATATGTGGATCAACATTGGAGAGTATCATGCTAATGAAATGAATCAGAAAGAGCAGGACAGACACAGAACAATTGCAACAAATTTGTGGAATATAAAGTAACATAATAGGAGAATAACACCTAAGAATAGTGGAGATAAAGGCCAGGAGGGTGGCCCCACAGTTGGGAAGCTGATCTCATTTGCTCTTGGAAGAGGCAGGTGGGATGGAGAAGAGATAACTAAGCAAATGATGATTAGAGTGATCACTCGGGATGGTAGATGCTTGCTGAAAGTAGTCTGTAGACCAAACATGATGATGACTGCTTTGTGCCTATGTTGCAAATCATAACACCAAAACGAGAGATTAAGAGGGCCTATATCTGCCACAGAGGCAGGAGATAGTGTTAGGGCAGGACTGCCCTGGGCGGGGCCTGAAAACCGTGTATTTTCCACTCAGACCTCTGCTATCTGCTTGCTCCAAGAGGAATGTGCAGGCTCCTGAGCTATGACCATATAAGGGTGTAATCGAAACAGATAGTCCCCCGGGCCCGGGCTCAGCCCTCGGACCCGTGCAGGCGCTTATGCAATTGTGACCTGTAAATCTATAAGCTGGACAAGCAGATCTGCCTAATGGGATTGGAGGGAGAGGCATGTCGAATTATGAACTTATTGGCTAGGGAATGCGCGGGCTCTGCTGTAACGGTCGGGAAGGCCTATATAAGATCTCCTTTGGAGAAGCTCGGGGTCTTTTGCCCAACCTGCTGGACCTACATATCCGCGTAGGCGGCTGAACCCTGGTTAGCCAGTCTTACAATAAACCCTGCTTGCTGTTTGCAGTCTCTGGAGTCTCTTTGTCGTTATAGGGAGATTTCGATCCGTGCCCTAACATTTGGAGGCCCCAGCGAGATCTCCTGATGACAAACAGGCCCAGAGAGCAGGTCAGAAAAAGGCCTTAAATTTTGGGGAACATTCCATTTGGTTTGGGGGGAGGTGTCCCCGTTTGGACCATGGCAGGGAAGTGGCCAACCCTGATTGGGAGGACAAATGGTCTTTGGGTCCTCATTTGGTTTTGGAAACCTGGCGCCAGGTGCAGATTTGGAAAGGCTGACTCCACTGAACATTCAGACCACGTGGACGCCCATCGGGCGGTTTGGGAGTCTCAGTGTGAACATGGTGAGTGGGGTGCGCACCCACGTGAAAGAAGGACCGGTCTGAGTGAGTGCAGGAGTGTGATTTGTGCCTGTGCCCTTAGTGTGTGTATATCTGTCTCATTATCTTTCTCTTAGTTCTGCTTATTATTATCAGAGCAGAGAAGGCAGGAAATGCAAGATCATGTGGTTGAGTGTTTAATAATATCAGGAATGAAAAAGTGTGTCGCTAAGGTGGTCTATCCGCATGGTTGATAAGAAGATACTAGCTCCCTGCCTCAGAAGTAATCTTGACCTTAAAATTGTAACATCTGACAGCTTAGGTTTCAACAACTTTGTCATGGATTGTTTTGCCGGCTCATATCAACAAAAGCGCTTCTTGACCCGTTTTTAACAAGCAGGAAACTGGCTGTGAGGCAGAGAAACGGGGAGTAATGTTCCCAATAGGCCGACAGGGCTTAACTTTGCCCTGGGGACTTGTTCCTTCATTTCTCAGTCTATCAGGTTTTTGCCTGCCATTTTTGAAGGGTCAGATGGGTGGATCAACTGCAGATGTGTGCACATGTAGTGGTGTTTTTAGTCAGTCCATTGTCTGTCTGTCTGTCTCTCTATGTGGAACACTTGAGTGCTGGAGCCAGAGTGAAAATCAGTAGTAAAATTAGGCCTGGGAAAAGCAGGATCATCTCAGGAGATCAGAGTGATATGCAGCTCAGCAATTTAAAGGATCTATGTGATTTTGGAACCTGTTAGGCCAGGTTTAAACAAAGATTTCTTATCAGAATGTTGAGCCTAGAAAGAAAGCAAAATTCTCAGTCTAGATTTCTTATTGGATGAACATTAATGGCTATTAACAGTTGTAATTTTTCTGAAATTCAGAATCTGTACTATCTAGGAAGAGCTGCAGAAGTAGTGCCTGAAACTAAAGTGAAATAAGAGTTCAGAGGATATAAGGCTTTATCTTTGAAGCCTCAGCCAATTTTAATGAGGAATTTAGCTGTTTTACAATCAACAGAGGTACAGAAGCCATCAAAATAAACAGTTTTCTTATGTTTCCATAAACATTGACAGTCCAAGTTTTTTTTTCTATGCTAATATCAAAGTTTGGTTAAGAAAAAAAAAATAAAAGAAAAAAACACTAAAGGGCTCTTTCTGTGTCTAAAAGCATGTTTGTATTATGGAATTGTTAAAGTTAGAAAGCTCATGATTTGAAATAACTAAGGTATAAGAACTATTGAACTTAAGCCAAAGCAGGTTTTCCTATGCTTCATAAAAAATGATGGTTTAAGGGTTTTGTTATGCTAGTGTGTTAATGTATATATATTTGCTTGTATTTGTACTGTATTATCAGAATGTGAGTAGAAATTATTGTGGTATACTAAAACAAGTTTAAAGAGTAATGAGTTTAAAATGTGAGTTTCTAAAGTTATAAAATTGGTTGCAAAACTTTTATCCTATCAAAGTTTAAAGATATTAGGCTTTCACATGAATCCAAGTGGCTGTCCCCGAACCCTCCTCCTTCTCAGCTGAGGCAAGTGAGAGCTGAGAATGGTGAAGTATCACAATATTATGCTGATTCCAGTCTTGAAGTTAGGAAGTTAATATCTAAGTGCTAAAAGTTTTGGATGCTTTTTGAATTGGGAATATCCAAAACATGTATATATGTGTATATATATATATATATATATGTATTTGTGGCATTAAAGAATTTAAATTTTAAAGCATTCTGGCAGAAGAATTTTGACTCAGAAATTATGAAAAGGAATATTTGACCTTTATACTAAGAAAAATGTAGATGATTTAAAATTTTGTTCCCTTTCTCTATATGAAGAGGAGGGCAAGTTAAGAATCAAGAACTGAAGGGCAGGTTAAGGGTTAACCGCTGAAGTTGCCCTTTGTAACTACTTGACTGCTTTGAAAGATGTCTTCAGGACCTACCGCTGGGCAGGACTCTGTCACCAAATGGGCCAACAAACTGCCCTAGGAACTATAGGCAAACATTTGCAGGGAAATAGTTAACAGTCAACAAATATTTAGATATGCAAATCAAGTGACCTATGTGTGATCCCCTTTGATATATAGATGTGATTCCCTTTGATATGTGAGATTTTCATTTGTCAACAAATGTTTAGATATGCAAATTAAGTGACCTATGTGATTCCCTTTGATATGTGAGATTTTCATTTCTCCCCCAAAAGGGTATAAAAACAGCTAGCTTTTTGAGTTCGGGGCCTTAGGTTCTGCCACGCTATTGAGGCACAATTGAAGGTTCCAATATAGCTATATTGGCTTAAATAAACCCCATGCATTTGCAGAAAGAGTTGTCTTGGTTTTGTTCTTTTATCTCTCTGAGCCTCCCCGGGCAGAGATCTGCCGACCCTAACATAAATTTTTGTGATTTTCAAGGATTGTTTAAAAATACAAGCTTAAACTGCATAGTGACTATTTGAGTTGTGTACTGGAAAGAGAGTAAAAACTAAGGTTAGAGTCATTTAAAAAAAATGAAATACAAAATGCAGTCCACTGGAAGTGACGAAGTGGGCAAAGGTTGAAGGAATATGTAGGTTAATGAAATATATGAATCTTGTGAATATTTTAAGAATTTGGGATCCTATGTTATAAGATCTTTAATTATGAACCTTTTGAATACCTATGGGATTGATGTAATGTTTTTAAAAGATTACTGCAGAGTATAGCTTAGTCATGGTAATTGAAATAATGATTAGCAACTTGTTTCCAAATTTCTTGGTAGATCTAACTATACTAAGTTCAATAAAAATAAGGTTAAAACCGGAGAGATATGACAACAAGGAAGGAATCTAAGTGTGTATTCTAAGTTAAAAGGATGATATGGATGGAGATATCATTAGTGGAAAAAAAAAAGGGAAAGGAATCCTGTAAAAGTGAAACTGGTTTTGAGGAACAGGACAGAATGAATGTAAAGGAATGTGTAGAAGGCTTGAGTATGTGAAGAAATATGTGTGTAGGTTTGAGGCTGTGTTTTAAGAAAGAAGACTGTAATCAAACTATACTGTTATAAGAAACTCCTAAAATTATCTGAAGAATAGTTTCTAGTATAAGACTCCTGTTACAGTGCTCTTAGATAATTGAAAACCAAGGCTTTTTTGTTTTTTTGTTTTTTTTTTTTTTTTGCTTTTTGGGTCACACCCAGCGATGCTCAGGGGTTACTCCTGGCTTTGCACTCAGGAACTACTCCTGGCGGTGCTTGAGGGACCATATGGGATGCCGGGGATGGAACCCGGGTCGGCCGCGTGCAAGGCAAATGCCCTACCCGGTGTGCTATCGCTCCGGCCCCCAAGGCTTTTAATTTGGGACTAAATAAGTTAGACCCGATGTTGTTAAACTGTATATTCCATCTCTACAGAACCTTCATTTGACTGGGACCCATAGTAAATGGATAGATCCATTGTGAGTAAGGGAAATGTTTGCTTTTCTCTCCTCAGTGCCATGAAACATTAAGGTAGTATGTTTGCATAAACCCAGACAAGACTTTTTCCTCTCTGCAATAGGGTCTATCCTGGAGCAGACAGGAAAACCAGCTATGGGACCCCAAAAACCCTCCTTCAGGAAAGGAGTCAGAGGATTGGTCTAAATGACTGGAGCAGGTATTTAACAGTTATTGTTTCAAGTACTCTACTAACCTCAGGGAGACCCTAAAGGCAGACTGGCTCAAGGAAGGACTGGACATCTCTGTGCCATGGAAAATGAGGAAGCTGGAAATCTGCAATGACTGACTCAGCCTGAGCCCCACCCTCCGTGTATGGGATGAGCTCCTGACTGCTGGATACTCCTATGGAGGGCGAGAGGCCTGGGGCCACATTCCGTTCAACCTGAAGGCTCTACCTTTAAGTTCATCGTGGGACCTGTTCTTCACATCTTATGGCCAAGCCTGGGGTATCCCTGATATGAGTTAAGAACAATGCCGTTATTGGTGTGTTTCCTGCTCTGTCTTTGACCAATTCCTAGGACTTCTCAGTAAGTAATGGGGTAACCCAAGTGGAGAATTCTTAAATCTTGCTGTGCTTATGCAAAAGAGCAAGCCAGATTTGTTAAGCTGTCTGGCAAATTTAAAATGGAGGAGGAGAGAAAACCATGCTTCTGTAATTTGCCTCTTTTGTGAGAATCAGATTCTAGTTATACGAAGGTGATTGAATAATTGGGTAATTTAGTAAGTAAGATGTCTAGTCTATAAAGATACTCAATGTTGTGCATGCTGTCACCAGTCTGTCCAGAAAAGCAGGAGCCAGAGCTTTACCCAAGTGGGGAAACTTCAGCTTAAAGTATCAGTTGCTTCCCCCAACCTGTAAATTGATTAAAGAACTGAGAGTGGTGATCTAAATCGGTTCTAAGTATTCATTCTTAGTTAGTACATAACAGCTCTCAATTCTTGTTTCATCATGGGGTTAATAGCCCATTACAGAATAGCTCCCCTAAGCCAGAACGCCCTGCAGAAGAGGAAGAATAGGTATTGGTACAAGGTTTCCAAAGGGACGCTGTATATTGTATATTACAGACCCCTAGACTAAGAAAGTGAAATATTGAAGGGATGAACAGGGCAGTAAGAGGTAGGTAACTCAGAACTGTGCCTCCTATGCTATTGATAATTGGTTCTTGTACCCTGAGTGCTTGAGCATTTCTCATTTGTTCTTCTGCCTCCAAAATTTGGTCATTTCAAAATAGCATTTCTTAGACTAACTGATGTGATTTTTCAAATTCATTGCCTGGGTGGAATCTCTGGGGGAATGCAAAAAAGATAGATAGATTAAGGAAGCCCGTCCCGCCTTGAAAATCCCAACTGCCCTGTTGTGAATGTGAACCCCATTAACGAAGGAATTCTGTTCCCTTCGTAACACTCGAAAATCATTTGTTACTCTAAGATATTAACCCAGCCCTGGACCCAAAGTAGCACTTGCTGTAGAGTGTCCAATTGTTGCTCAACATCATGGTTGACAGTAGCCTGCATTGTCCCAAGGTGGTAAGAGTCATTTTGTCATGTTTAGACGAAGTTGTGTGTCTGGACCAAGGCTTGAAGAACTATTCCTGCAACAGCATCAGTGGTGGTTACAGCAATGAGTCCAGGATAGCTGCGATCAGGGGCCCAAGGAATTGTCAGGAGTGCCGGAGCAGTTGTGTCAGGTCTTCAGCCAGGAGCCCTTTATCGGGGGAGCGTTGCCATTCTCTGGTCAGGTTCACTGGTAACCATATGCGATCTGGCCCTTAATAAAATTATACTGTGGGGAGAATCTTGGATTGAGAGGGAAGAATTGAGACAGGTAAATAATGCACAATCACCAGAAAAGAAAAATCTTTTTGTGAGTGACCAGAGGTAGTATGAATTTGGGACTTGGTATGGATCCAAGTCTGAAAGTGAAGAGGGAGACAGGGAGGCACTCCAATGCAGACAGGATCAAGTGAGTATCCTAGAGAAAAAATTAAAAGGTGTTTCTTCTTTATTCGGCAGCTGAGGCATCTGTGAATCCCATGGAGGGGGTAAAAGAAAGGAATTGTTAGCCCAGATACTGGGTCCTGGCATGGTCCAATCTACAACCTGTAAAAGTGGAGGGTGAGGAATGTAAGTCCAATAGATATGTTTAGCTTACTAGAATTCAAGAGTATTTCAACTGTTGATAACTATTAATGTTCTCCCAATATGAAATCTGGATTGAAAATTTCAATTTCTTTGTAGGCGCCACATTCTGATTAGAAATCTTTGTTTAGACCTGATCTAGCAAGCTCCAAAGATACTTAGATCTTTTAAATTGCTGGGCTCCATATCACTCTGACCTCCCTTGGTTTTGTTTGCCTGAATCTAAGAATTACTGACTTTAAACTAGCTCTAATACTCGAGTGTTCCACAGACAGAGAGACAGTCAGACAATAAACATCACACATGTGCACAAATATATACTTGATCGATCAATCTGACCCTTCAAGAATGGCAGGAAAATACTGATAGACTGAGAAAGGAAAGAGCAGTCCCCAGGGCAAAGTGAGCCCTGTCGGCCGATTGGGAACATTGCTCCCCGTTTCTCTGCCTGAGCAGCCAGTTTCCTGCTTGTTGAAAAAACGGGTCAAGAAAGCACTTTTGTTGATATAAGCTGGCAAAACCTTCTCAAAGTTGTTGAAAACTAAGCAGAACTAAGAAAGATAATGAGACAATTGCACACACACTAGGAGCACACGTACAAATCTTACTCCTGCACACGCTCGGACCGGTCCTTCTTTCACGCGGGTGCGCACCCCACTCACCACATTCAGACTGAGACTCCCGATCCTGCCCTACGGGCATCATCTTCGGTCTTGAAGTAATGCTGGTTCCTGCTCCAGCCAGGCCAAGTTTGAATAACTGTTCTGTGAGTGAGACCACTAGTTGGTCACTCCCGACGCGGCTGACTGAGCAGAAGCAAGTTCCTGAGCAGTGGCAGAAGGGACACTGTCCTCAGAGGATTCATTTATTCTCTGGGTGGAAGTCAGTTCAGCCAGAGCAGGTGTGTCGACCTGCCTTATCAGTCGTTCAGGGAGCCAGCGGGCTACACTATCAGCAGCATCAAATATGCAGGCTGATCCTCGGCCCCATATAAGGACTGGATCAGGGCCCTTCCATAGACCACTCAGAGGGTCTTTCCACCTTACTTTTGCATAAGTGTGGCTGGTGGAAGTATGCCAAAAACGGTCCGCTGCGCTGCGACCTTCTTTGTCCAGTATAAGAAAGTTCATGACAAACAAAGCATGAGATAGTAACGTCTTAGGGGAAAGTGAGGCTGGGTACAGTTCCTTTTCTGTCCGGAGCTTTTGAATATATGTTTTAAGCGTGAGATGGGCTCGCTCCACTATCCCCTGCCCTTGAGGGTTATAGGGGATCCCTGTATGATGGGAAATCTGCAGCTTCTTACAAAAATGCTCAAACTTTTTTCCAGTGTATCCTGGACCATTGTCTGTTTTTATTAGCTGTGGTTTGCCCAGTACAGAAAAGCAGTGCAAGACATGAGCAATGACATTTTTTGAGGCCTCTCCAGTCTGGGCTGAGGCGCAAATAAACCCACTAAAGGTATCAATAGTCACATGCACATATTTAAGCTGCCCAAAGGAAGGAATATGAGTGATATCCATTTGCCAGATGGCATTAGGGACTAGTCCTCGGGGATTGACCCCTAAGTGAGGCACGGGTAGAAGGGATACACAGGAAGGGCACTGGCGCACAATCTGCCGTGCCTGCTCAAGCGTGATTTTAAACATAGGCGGAGAGTTTGAGCATTCAGATGGTGAAGGGCATGTGCAGTTGTGGCCTCCTGCAGCGGATCTGCTTGTAGAGTTAGCGCTGTGAAAGATCGGGTGGCCAAGTCTGCCAAGTGATTACCTGCCGCCAGTGGCCCAGGGAGGTTAGTGTGGGCACGAAGATGACCTATGAATAATGGAGCTCGCTGGGAGCGAATGTACTGTTGGATTTGCAAAAACAATGACGTTGCAGGGGAGGAGGGTTTAATGTAACTAATAGTCTCCAGTAATGGTATAGAGAAGGCCACATAGGCACTATCCATGTATAAATTGAAAGGAAGAAGGGAAAAATTTTTAAAAACCATTAGAACAGCTGTGAGTTCAACCAGCTGAGCAGAGGACTCCTTTGTGGAAACAGAAACAGTCTCACCCTCACAGGCATAGGCGGCCTGGCCACTAGAGGATCCATCAGTGAAAATCACTTTAGCCCCAGGGATAGGGCTGGTCTTAGTGACAACAGGAAAAACCCATTGATGTAAAGCCATAAATTGTATCAACTTATTGGGGGGATAATGATTATCTAAAATTCCTGAAAAGGAAGCGCAGGCGATGGACCAATCATCAGTATTTTGAAGAAGCCAATCTATCTGTTCCTTATTGTAGGGTTGAATAACAGAAGCCGGTTCAAGACCAAAGTGTCTGCGAGAGAAACTCCTTCCTTCAATAATTAAGGATGCCACTAAGAGATAGTAGGGTACAAGAACTTTCTTTGGTGTGGCAGGAAGGTGAATCCAAGAAACAGGGTTTTCCTGCCAAATTAAGCCCGTGGGAGAATGAGGAGTAGCGAAGATAAGGAGGTGAAAAGGGCGCTGATAATCTAGAGAGCAAACAAAGTGACCTTCAATCGCTTTTTCTATGAGAACTAGGGATTCTCGGGCCGCTGGTGTCAGACTCCGAGGGGAAGAAGGGTCAGCGTCACCGCGCAAAAGGTCATACAGGGGCATAAGGTCTCCTTTGGTAAGTTTCAGATAGGGACTGAGCCATGTAATATGCCCAAGCAGTTGTTGAAAATCATGTAGTGTCTTTAATGAAGTAAGCTTCAGCTGCGTTTTTTTGCAAAAGTACACGGGACCCCTGAAGACGAAATCCAAGAAAGGTATAAGGGTCAGCGATCTGAATTTTTTCGGGGGCAATTTGAAAGCCAGACTGAGTAAACACACGGATCACCTGATTGCAACAGAGCATAGTGGCCTGTGGGTCAGATCCCGCAAGCAGTATATCATCCATATAATGGATCATATAGATGTCGGGCCATTGTGCCCTAATGGGAGCAAGAATTTGAGCCACAAATTTTTGACACAGTGTGGGGCTATTTGCCATTCCCTGGGGTAAAACCTTCCATTGAAAACGTTGCATGGGCTCTTTATAATTAATAGCTGGCAAACTAAAGGCAAAACGGGGGCGATCATCAGGATGCAAGGGAATTGAGAAGAAGCAGTCTTTTAAATCGAGTACTATCTTATACATTTCTGAAGGGATGGCTGCTGGGGACGGCAGTCCAGGTTGAAGTGCCCCGAAAATGACCATGGTTTTATTTACTGCTCGAAGATCCTGTAGCAGTCGCCAACTGCCATTTTTCTTTTTTATAACAAAAATGGGTGTGTTCCAGGGGGAAGAGGTGGGTTCTATGTGTCCCGCCGCGAGTTGTTCCTGCACTAACAACCTGGAGGCCTGTAATTTTTCAGTGGGAAGCGGCCACTGGTCCACCCATACAGGCTCATTGGACTTCCATATGATCTTATCCGTATGGGGTGCAGGAGGAGCAGTGGCAGTTACTGAGAATAAACCTAAGCCTGCGCGGTCATTTTTCACTGGGTCGAGGGCTAGCGGCGCAGGCGGCGTGCCCTGGAGGTATTTTCCTAGAACCTTTCCGGGAGAATAACCTGCTGCAAGGAGCATGTCTAGGCCCTTGGCATCAATTAGTATAAGGTCCATCTGTGAAAGAATATCCCTGCCCCAGAGATTGAGTGGGAGCCCGGGCAAAACATAGGGGCGTACCATCCCGGATCTTCCCTCCTTGGTGCGCCAATCAAGCGTAAATGAGCTTAACATAGGGTTTTGGGATTGACCTATACCCTGAAGGTGAGTCAGTGAGGGGGTGAGGGGCCACCTTTTTGGCCAGTCTTTTTCAGCAATGATTGTTACATCCGCACCAGTGTCAATCAGACCTAAAAACTCCTTCCCGTTGATCTCTAAAGTCATCAAGCCCTTGTGATTAAGAATGCGTTGGGCAAAAAAAGCAAAAGTGTCTGACACTGGGGGTGGTTTTGTACTGTTGTTATTGGAATGAGTATTAGCTGTGCTAGCCGCGCGCCAGCGTCCAAGACTGAAAATGGGGAGAGTGATTCAACTACTGCTCCAATCTGCCCTTGAAAATCAGTATCTATAATCCCGGGGAGTACTTGCACGCCCTGAGGGAGCATATTGCCTCGCCCAATAATTAGGCCAAAAGTTCCAGATGGCAAAGGGCCACAGGCGTTGACATACACTATCTGGGGACCCTGTTCTTTAACTAATATTGTGCGGGAGGTGGCACAGAGATCCAATCCGGCTGAGTATGGGATGGCTCTGCAGAGGGGTTGGGTGCCGATGGGTTGAACAGCCCATGATTTTGAGGTGCCCCGGTCATGGGAGAGGGAGCGAATTGGGGGCTGGACACCGATGGGTTGAACTGCCCATGATTCTGAGGTGCCCCAGACACGGGAGAGGGAGTGGACTGGGGGACCTGGGGCTGACCCTGTATCCAGTTTCCCGGCCTGGCCTTCTGGCGGCACTCTGACGACCAGTGGAAACCCTGTTTGCACTTAGGGCAAGGACTTCTAGGTCTGGGCCGCGATTTTTTATTGGGACAGTTTCTTAAGAAATGTCCAGGCTGCCGACAGCCAAAGCACAGCTTGTTCTGACTGCTCGATGGTTGAATAGAGAACTGTTTGAAGGCAGCCCCTATAGCATGTCCTATTTTTTGGGTGGTGGGATCAACCTCGGAGCATAGCCAAATGTATTCTGAGAGGGTCTTCCCACGCTTATAGGGGCGGAGTATGGCCTGGCAGATGGGATTAGCATTCTCATAGGCCAAATGGCGGATCAGCTCATTATCCGTCTCTTCGTTTCCCATGAGTTTTTCAGCCGCCTCCGTGAGGCGCCCTATGAAATCACTATAGGGCTCGTTAGCTCCCTGACGAACCTTGGCTAAGGATGTTACCACCGACCCTTTAGAGGGAAGTGCCTTCCAGGCCCGGAGGGCAGCCACATGTATTTGGGCAAGTAGCCCTGGGGGAAATTGAGCCTGCACCTCATTAGAATCAAAGGGTGCCTGACCCTGAAATTTAGCAAAGATCCAGGATGAGGAAGAGCCTCCTGCCTCGACATTGCTGCGCGCCATTTCTTGGCATCGTTCTAAATAATCTGCTTTCCACAAGAGATAGTCTCAGGACAGCCTTAGCGACTGAGAACCAGTCGTTCGGCGTGAGCCATCCCTCACAAAAGGAGTCAAAAAGGCCAAGCGTAAAAGGAGCAGTGGGGCCGCAAGAAGAGACAGCAGCCTTTAAATCTTTCAGGTCTTCGAATTTCAATCTACGGTAGCTTTGGCGGATTGGTGCCTGCGGAGCTACGTCCTGAGGGGAATTTTCCTCTTGGGAATGTGCCCCTTCCTCAGGCTGATCGGCCTCCTCAACTTCTCTGTCTGAGGGATCATCATCAGGTGGAGCCATGGCAGAGGTGGGGTATTTGGGGGCCCGAGAATGGGACCTGGTAACTGGGAAGGCAGCCATAGGTTTTGAAGCTAGAGTGTGGCAGGGCGGAGGAGAGACCGAGTTTCCACTAGATTCTTGGGAGAGGGTAGAAGGCTGCAGGGCACTCACTAGTTCCTGAACCAGCTGCCTTATTAAGGCGGCAGTGTCCTGGGCAAGCTGGCGGGGTGCCTCACTGGCATATGGGGGATTAAAAAAGGCAGTGTCATGAGACAGATAATGGAGTGGTGGAGCTGACGGCTGACACCTCTCCTCCTCATCTACCTGGGTAGCCTTGTCCTCCAGCTTACACCTCTCCTCCTCATCTACCTGGGTAGCCTTGTCCTCCAGGGGCAAGGATTTAAGTTCCGGAGGAGAGGGATCGGGGATATCAGAAGTCACAGGATAAAGTCTCGGAGGTGCCTCTGTGCGGTAGGGCTTAGATAAGGGAGCAGGATGGTCAGAGCCTATGGAAGTAGAATTTGAGGAGTCAGTCCCCTGCATGGGGGGTACCTCATCCCCAAAGACTGAGGAAGCCTCTGAACTCTCATACTTTTTCCTCAAAAAAATCTCAATTTCGGAAACACGATGCTGAATCTCTGAAAATGGCTGACTTTTTCTCGCCTTAAAAATCTCATTTAAGATCCAAATAAAATTAGCGAGACAAAGGATGCAAATAACTGGGGATTCCCAGGAGTAGGTAGGGATGGAGGAATCAGAGAGTAAGTAGGCCATTCCCGCACCACGGTGTGTGCCAAGAGAAAGGCGACCCTCAGAAATACTCACTTTTCCCGTGAATTCGACAGCCACGTTGGGCGCCAGGTGTGGAAGTCGATGTGGAGGTCTCGTTCTGTTCAGCAGGGAGAACCCTTCATAGGGCGCAGCCGAAAGAACAGACGCAGAGCCCGGAGGAGGGAGAAAAGGCGTTTATTCTATGGCAGTTACAGTATTTATACTTCCCTGTTGGGAGGAGGTGGTGCCAGGACCCCCAACAGAAATGCAGGGTGTGGCATGGGATTTAGCTAGTAATAAACAAATGCTGATAGGATAAGATCAGTAGGATTAGGAGTGGCAACATTTGCTAGGTGTGGCATGGGGTTAGCTAGTGATTAAACAAATAGTGACAGGATAAGATCAGTAAGGTAAAATGGCTCCCTACATCTGTTCCCTTTGGAATTCTTTTGGGTCAACTGCCACTATTCCAACTTAGCCTTGAAATGGAAGTGTAGGCCAGAATGTATGCTCTCTCTCTTTTCCAGTTATTTCTAGCCTTTACAGGTATCAAGGCCCAGCTCCATGCGTGGCTCAGATCACACTGCCAGAGTGAATTTCTCATACATATGCATTGAGACATCTGGTTTGAATCAGGTGATAAAAACTGCCACCCGAGAACCTCAGTGGAGAGGTCTTCACACTGTGATCCCGAACACACCCACTGCTTTGAAGGAGGATGGAATCAAAAAGCTGCCTCCCCTCTTGGAATCAGAATGACTTCGACTAGTGGCATGTCCAGACAATGGGAGACGACCCCCTCAAGATAAGACTGATGAAAGTGACTTAAAGGAACCATGGGAAGTGCATGGGTAATTCTCTGTTTTTGTATGCTCGTAGTGAAAGCTGTAGAGTGAGGTCCTTACCTGCCCCAGTTTTGGCACTGGGTAGTTTTTGATATTGAGGCATGTAAAATTAACCTTGGTCTTTGCCAGTTATGACCAATGCTGGGATGTGTGTTTGATCAGGGACCTATTGAGCCTATTGTAACTGGAACTATACAGTGGCCTCCCAGCATCTATACTACAGGTTAGCTAGAAGAACCCCTATACGAGGCCCCAACAATACTTGGCTTGCTTGTATGTAACCCCTTGCTTGTTCCCCTCCTACCTTGCCAATTCCAGTACTCCTGATTTGTGGCAAAGATTATCCTACAGGTATCTTGTAATAGAAAGGAAACTGGGAAAGTCAACTTGCTTACCCTGATCCCATCCCACCTGGGACCCCAGTACCCCTGCTTTTTGTTCCTGACCACGGACCCCTTGCAACCAGAACAAGCTAGTAGCATTTGTTAGGGATCTCATTAATGCAGTCCAACTGCTGGTTCTGAGACAGCAATACCAGCCTCTAACCCCCACACTGCCCAGGGAAGGGTATTCTTCAGTCTAGAGGCTGGTCATAGAGAAAGATTCCTCTATGATTAAAAAAAAAGGGGGGGGGGAATGTTAGGGAAGGACTGCCCTGGGCAGGGCCAAAGACAATGAAAACCGTGTGTTTTCCACTCAGGCCTCTGCTATCTGCTTGCTCCAAGAGGAATGTGCAGGCTCCTGAGCTATGACCATATAAGGGTGTAATCGAAACAGATAGCCCCCCGGGCCCGGGCTCAGCCCTCGGACCCGTGCAGGCGCTTATGCAATTGTGACCTGTAAATCTATAAGCTGGACAAGCAGATCGGCCTAATGGGATTGGAGGGAGAGGCATGTCGAATTATGAATTTATTGGCTAGAGAATGCGCGGGCTCTGCTGTAACGGTCGGGAAGGCCTATATAAGATGTCCTTTGGAGAAGCTCGGGGTCTTTTGCCCAACCTGCTGGACCTGCGTGTCCGCGTAGGCGGCTGGACCCTGGCTAGCTGTTTGCAGTCTCTGGAGTCTCTTTGTCGTTATAGGAAGATTTCGATCCGTGCCCTAACAATAGGAAGGGGTTGTGGTGCAGGAAGGACACTGGAACATTGGTGGTGGAAAAATGGGCACTGGTGGAGGGATGGCTACTTGAACATTGTCTGATTGAAATGTAATCACAAAAATGTGTAAGCCTGTAACTGTATCTCACAATGATCCATTAAAATAAAAAACAAATTAAAAAAACCATGTTAGTGATCTCATAGAAGGGTTCATAGTCCCTGCGTGAAATACACCAATCTTCACGCACTTTCCTGTAAGGAAACTTTTGGATACTTTTCAGCGGTTTTTCATAACAAACCACAGAAACTCAAGTATTTTGGCTCTGCTTTGGCACTGCGGTTCAGGATGAAAACTCCCAAAATATGATGGTGGAAGGTGTAATGGTAGTGGGACCAGTGTGGTAATATTGAATGTAATACATTTTTAAATACTATTTATAAAATAAAAATTATATTAAAAACATTTTGGAAAAAATAGAATGTTGAGACTGTTATTTAAGGATTTTCTGCTGAATGTTAGTTATGTCTAATGTCAGATAGATTTGCCAGTGATAGATATATTGGCCCAGTTTGATTGTTTTGAGAAAGACTAACCAAAGATTTATTGGCCAAGGTAGATTGGCCCCTGACAGATTGACCCCAGAGGGATTGTCCCCAAGACAATCTATACCAAGTTAGATAGGCTCAGTATTGATTTGCATAGAACCAATTTGTCTAGGATATAATGACACAGGATAGATTGGACCATGAAAGATTGGCCCAAGATAGATTGATCCAAGATATATTGTCCAAAGAGAGATTGACCCACTAGATTGAACTCATCTAGATTGGCTCCAGATATATTGGGCAAAGAGAGATTGTCTCAAGTTTCATTGGCACAAGGTAGATTGACCCAAGAGAGCTTGGCACAGGACAGGTTGGCATTGGCCCAAAATTGGCTGGGTCAAGATAGATTGGCCCCAGATAAATTGTACCTTGATAGACTGGCCCCAGATAGTTTGGCCCCATGGATATTGGCCCAAGATAGATTAGCCAAGATAACTTTTCCCCAAATGATTGGACCCATATAGACAGATTGGCTCATGTAAGTTGGCCATAGAGAGATAGATGTAATTTGACCAAAGTTAGTTTGGCCCACGTAGATTGGCGCCAAATAGTTTCGCTTAGTCTATTTTGGCCCAACATAGATCGAAAGAAAAATGGGCCCAATGGAGAATGGGCCAATGATCTACTGGCTGAAGAAAATTGGCACCATATCTATGGGCCCCAGATAGATAGGCCCAAGATAGAGTGTCACAAGAGAGATTAGACCCAGATAGATTTGCCCAAGATAGTTTGGTCCAAGACAGATGGCTCAAGAGAGGCTGGCCAATGATAGATTGGTCCAAAATAGATGATTGGCCTGAGGTATTAGCACCACACTCTAACCAACTGAGCTAACCTGCCAGGATTGATTGGCATGAGATAGATTCAGTCCAAGAGATTTTTGTCCCCAGATAGATTGATCACAGATATATGGTTCCAGAAATATTGGCAACAGAGAGACTGCCCCGAGATAGATTGGTACCAGATAGATTTTCCTCAGATTGATAGGCCCAAATTAGATTGGCCACAGATAGATTGGCTCCATATAAATTAGTCCATGGTAGATTGGGCCCATATAAACTGGCTCTAGATTGATCGCCCAAATCTGTCCCAAGATTGATTGGCCCCAAATCGGTTTGCTGAAGGTAGCTAGGCCCCAGATACTTTTGCCCCAGATAAATTGGGCCCCATAGACAGGCCCAAGAGAGATTGATTCAAGATACAGTGGCACAAGATAGATTGGCACAAGAGATATTGGCCCTAGTAGGACTGGTCCAAGATAGTTTGGCCCATTATAGATTGGTTCAAGAGAGATTGGCCCTAGACAGATTGCCCAAGGTAACTTGGCCCAAGGTAGATTGGCTCAAGATGGATTGGAACATTACAGTTGATTTGCCCAAGATAAATTTGCCCAAGATAGGTTGGCCCAAGATAGATGATTGGCAAAGACTGACTTGCCCAAGATAGATTGGCCTAAGGTAGATGGCCCCAAGGTAAACTGGACTCAGATAGATTGGCTCAAGAAAAATTAGTCTCAGATAGATTGTTCCCAGATAAATGGACCAAAGATAGATGGGAGCAAAATAGATTAGCCCAATATTGAATAGCTCAAGACACATTGTCTGAAGAGAAATTGGCCCAAGATAGATGCGCCAAAGATATTTGGCCCAAGAAAGACTGCCTCAAGATAATTGGCCTAAGATACATTGGCCCCACACAGTTTATCCCAATATAGATTGGCCAAAGAGAGATTGGCCTCAGATAGACTGGATCCAGATAGATTGGCCCTGGAGAGATTGGTCACAGAGAGATTGACCCCCAATCGATTGACTGCAGATGGACTGTCCCAGAAGAGATTGCCCCAATTGGAGATTGGCCTAAGGGAGATTGGCACCCGTCAGAGAGGCCAGGACAGAAGATTGTCCCAAGACAGAGTGACCCAACGTATCTTGGCCCTAGAGAGATGATTTCCCCAAGATAGAATGGCCTCAAAGAGATTAGCAAGAGACAGATAGACCCAAGAGACATATGCCCAAAGTAGATTGGCCAAGATAGATGTGCACAGGATAGATGCATCCATGATATTTGGGCACAAGATAGATTGGCCCAAGATATTTGGGGCTAAGATAGAGGGTCCCAAGATAGTTTTGCAAGAGATCATTTTTTTATTTATTCTTTAATTAGCAAGTCACCATGAAGGTACAGGTACAGATTTTCAAGCTTGTTTTTCCTTCATACAATGTTTGCAAACACATCCCTCCACCAGTGCCATTCTCCACCACCAATAAAGCCAGTATCCCTCCCACCCCCCAATACCATCTCTCCCCCACCGCACCCTGCCTCTGCCGCAGGGTATTCCCTTTTTATCTCTCTCTCCAATTGGGTGTTGTGTAATAGGGGTATTGAGTGGCCATTGTGTTCAGTCTCTAGTCTACTTTCACCACGCATCTCCCTTCCCACGGGTGGTCTCCAACCACATTTTAGTTGGTGTTCCCTTCTCTATCTGAGCTGTCTTTTCCCCAGCAAGTGAGGTCAGCTTCCAAGCCATGGATCCAACCTCTTGGTACTTATTTCTACTATTCTTGGGTGTTAGTCTCCTACTCTGTTATCTTATATTCCACAGATGAGTGCAACCTTTCTATGTCTGTCTCTCTCTTTCTGACTCATTTCACTTAACATGATACTTTCCATGTTGATCCACTTATATGCAAACTTCATGACTTCATCTTTTGTAACAGCAGCATAGTATTCCATTGTATAGATGTGCCAGAGTTTCTTTAACCAGTCATCTGTTCTCGGGCACTCGGGTTTTTTCCAAAATCTGGCTATTGTAAACAGTGCTGCGATGAACACATAAGTGCAGGTGTCATTTCGACTATACTTTTTTGCCTCTCCGAGATATATTCCCAGAAGTGGTATTGCTGGGTCAAATTGGGAGATCAATTTCTAATTTTTTGAGATGCATCCATATTGTTTTCCAAAGGGACTGGACCAGTTGGCATTCGCACCAGCAGTGTAGAAGGGTCCCTTTCTCCCCACATCCTCTCCAACAGCGGTTGCTTTTGTTCTTTTGGATGTGTGCTAGTCTCTGTGGTGTGAGGTGATATCTCATGGTTGTTTTAACCTGCATCTCCCTGATGATTAGTGATGTATAGAACCTTTTCATGTGCCTTTTGGCATTTTGTATCTCTTCCTTGGGAAAGTTTCTGTTCATTTCTTCGCCCCATTTTCTGATGGAGTTGGATGTTTTCTTCTTGTAGAGTTAAACCAGTACCTTATATACCCTTGATATCAACCCCTTGTCTGAATGGTATTGGGTGAATATCCTTTTCCATTCTGTAGATAGTCTTTGTATTCTGGTCACTGTATCTTTTGCGGTGCAGAATCTTCTGAGTTTAATGTAGTCCCA
Source organism: Sorex maritimensis (assembly GCA_030324115.1). NCBI lineage: Eukaryota > Metazoa > Chordata > Mammalia > Eulipotyphla > Soricidae > Sorex > Sorex maritimensis. Next base: position 43,085 of record JASTTN010022289.1, on the reverse strand, counting down.
TTTGTATATCTCTGTTTCCTCTTGGTTGGTCAGTTGCATGTCATCTTTGAAGATACCGTTAGCTTCAATATTGTGGAGGGTTTTGCCGACCTTGACTTCAATGTACGTTATGACTTGTGGTCTGATGTTGAGGTCTTTAATCCATTTTTATCTGACTTTTGTGCACGGTGTCAGGTAGAGGTCTAAGCCCATTCTTTTGCATGTGGTGTCCAGTTGTGCCAGCACCATTTGTTAAAGAGGCTTTCCTTGCTCCACTTTCACATTTCTTGCTCCCTTATTAAAGATACGATGTTCAGACATTTGGGGTTGTGTGTAGGGATATTCCACCCTGTTCCATTGATCTGAGCTTTGCCTTTGTTCCACTACCATGCTATTTTGATTATTACTGCTTTGTAGTAAAGTTTAAGGTTGGAGATGGTGATGCCTCCCATTGTTATTTTCCCAAGAATTGTTTTAGCAATCCGTGGGTGTTTGTTGTTCCATATGAATTTCAGGATTGCTTGATCCATTTCTTTGAAGAGTGTCATGGGTATCCTTATAGGGATCGCTTTGAATCTGTATAATGCTTTGGGGAATATTGCCATTTTGACAACGTTGATTCTCCCTATCCATGAGCAGGGGATATGTTTTCATTTCCTCATGTCCTCTTTTATTTTATGGAGTAGCGTTTTATAGTTTTCTTTGTAGAGGTCTTTTATTTCCTTAGTTAAACTGATTACGAGGTACTTGATTTTCTGGGGCACAATTGTGAATGGGATTGCTTTTTCATGTCCCTTTCCTCTGTCTCATTGTTTGCATATAGGAAGGCCATGGATTTTTCGGTATTGATTTTATAGCCTGTAACTTTACTGTACAAGTCTATTGTTTCTAAGAGTTTCTTAGTAGAGGCTTTATGCTTTTCTAGATACCATAGATACAATATCATATCGTCTGCAAATAGTGAGAGTTTGATTTTTTCCTTTCCTAGCTGGATGCCCTTGATATCTTTTTCTTGCCTAACAGCTATCACAAGTACTTCCAGTACTATATTGAAGAGAAGTGGTGAAAGTGGGCATCCTTGTCTTGTGCCTGATTTTAGAGGAAAGGCCCTTAGTTTTTTCCCATTGAAGATAATGCTTGCCATAGGCTTGTGGTAGATGGTTTCAACTATCTTGAGGAAGTTCCTCCAAAACCCATTTTGGTGAGGGTTTTCATCATGAACATGTTGGATCTTGTCAAATGCTTTCTCTGCATCTATTGATATGATCATATGGTTTTTATCTTTACTTTTGTTGATATATGGATTATGTTGATTGATATCTGAATGTTAAACCATCCTTGCATCCCTGGGATGAATCCCACTTGGTCATGGTGTATGATCTTTTTGATGAGTTGTTGGATTCTATTTGCTAATGTTTTGTTGAGGATCTTTACATCGGTGATCATCAGAGATATCGGCCTGTAGTTTTCTTCTTTTGTGGTGTCTCTGTTTGCTTTTGGTATTAGGGAGAAACTATTTTGGAGAATTCCTGTTTTTTTTTAATTTCTTGGAAAAGCTTGAGGAGAACTGGCAACAAGTCTTCTTTAAATGTTTGGAAGAATTCGCCAGTGAATTCATCTGGACCTGGGCCTTTGTTTTTGGGGAGACTTTTGATTACAGTTTCTATTTCTTTAATATTAATGGGTCTATTCAGGTATTCCAAGTATTCTTGGTTTAGTCTTGGTAGATTGTAGGAGTCATGGAATTCATTCATTTCTTTTAGGTTCTCTTGTTTTGTGGCATACAGACTTTCAAAGTAGTCTCTGATGATCTTTTGAATTTCATTGGTTTATGTTGTGATGTCCCCCTTTTCATTCCTGATTCAGTTTATTAGAGTTCTCTCTCTTTCTTTGTGAGTCTTGCTGGCGGTTTATCAATCTTGTTTATTTTCTCAAAGAACCAGCTCTTGGTTTCATTGACCTTTTGGATTGTTTTATGGGTTTCCATGATGTTAATTTCTGCTCTAATTTTTATTATTTCTTTCCTTTGATTTGGTTCGGGTTCCTTTTTCTGATCCTTTTCTAAGGCCCTGAGCTGTGAAGTCAAGCTATCTATGTAGGCCCTTTCTTCCTTCCTAAGGAATGCTTGCAGAGCTATAAATTTTCACCTTGACATGGCTTTAGCTGCATACCATAGGTTTTGGTAGCTCGTGTCTTCATTCTCATTTGTTTCGAGGTATCTACAAGGGATAATTTTGACCACATAGATTGGCCCATGATAGATTTGTTCCAGAATTACTGCATGATAAAATTACATGATAAAATTGCCAAGAGAGATTGGCCCAAGTTAGATTGGCTCAAGATAGAGTGACTGAAGGTATATTTACTCCAGATAGGTTGGTCCAAGACAGATTTCTCCCAGATAGATTGGCCAAAGAAAGTTTGGCCCCAGGTACATGGCCCCAGATGATTGGCCAAAAATACATTGACTCAAGATGGAGTGGCACAGAATGGATTGGCCCAAGATAGTTTGACCCAATACATAGTGGCTCCAGACTGATTGGTCCAAGATTTTGGCCAAAGATAGATTTGCCGTCCACTCCCCGCTGCCGCCGCTACAGCATGACCGAGGAGGCCAAAAGAGCTACTTTGGACACCAGCAACCCACTGAAATCCTTGCAGTATGTGAAGTGAGCGTTTCCGCCAGGCTGCCCCTGCAGGGGCCCGGCATTCCTCTTTTTTTTAATCTCTCTCTCTCTCTCTCTCTCTCTCTCTCTCTCTCTCTCTCTCTCTCTCTCTCAACCCCTCCTGGGCACAGCATAGCTTCCACCCCACTTCTTTGAGCACAAAATGGAGACACGGAACCAAATGCGCGGCGCGGCTGGCGGGAGATTGCAGGGCGGGGAAGTACCGGTCTCCGCCCACCGCCATGATTTAAGGACAGTGCAGCCACGTGGGCTTCCCACTCACCGCTGCCGCCACTACAGCATGACTGAGGAGGCCAAAAGAGCTACTTTGGACACCAGCAGCCCACTGAAATACTTCCAATATGTGAAGTGAGCGTTTCCGCCAGGCTGCCCCTGTGGGGGCCCGGTATTTCTCTAGGTTTTCCCATCTTATGAGCACCATAAAAGGGTAAAAGATTGTAGCGATAGAATTTCAGGCAGAATTTTCCCTGGACAGAAACCCAAAACCGCGCGGCCACAGCAGCGTCCGTGCGACCTAATGTCATCTAATCATCAGCAATATGAAATGGTTCCTTTGTAATGGGTTGGACTTTGGGGGGACCATAATAGAGTTAAAGTTTGTAGTGATGTGTAATTTCTGGCTGTACTTTCCCTGGACTTTATACAGAAATTCAAAACCGCAAGGCCGCTGCCATGGCCGCGCAACCTAATGTCATTTAATCATCACCAATATGAAATGGTTCCTTTTTAACGGGTCGGACTTTGGTGGGAAATCCTAACAAGAATAGTAAGTATTTTGCTGAAATATTGAAGGCAATCAAAGTGGTAGCCATCTCTATAGACTGAACTAAGCCATATCCCCACGCCGGCTGAGAAGTAATATCCTTCTTTCTCGGGAAGAAACGCGGCATGGCGTTAACCATACTATGATGTCCATTAAGCTGACACGGACCTGGTGGCATGGGAATGGGATACAAGGGAATAAATTATTATGTACTTGGAACAGCGGGATGCTAGTGGAATCTCGAGCCGGGGCCGATACCAGCGCACTACTTTTTGTTCCAGAAACTGCTTGCAGACATTCTACCAGACTATCAACTAAGCCAGAGCCCCACGCCGGCTGATGACGGGAAATAACCATCTTTTTCGTTTTTTTTCCCTTTGTCAGGCAGCGTGGTGATTACTAAACAAGCGTGAACTCGGTGGCGCGGGACGAGGGGGAAAAATAGAAAAGTTATGTAACAAACGGCGGGACTTAATATCTCTACATTCTCAGCATTCTCTCAAATGCTTCCTTGACAGTAGGACTGTCTTTTCCTTTTTGGGCCAAGACAGGTTGGCCCAATATTGACTCACAAAAGATACGTTGCCCCAAGTACATTTGGCCCCAAATAGACTGGCCACAAATAATTTGGCCCAAGTGAGATTGGCCAGATACCTTTGTATAAGATACATTGGCCCAAGACAGTTGGCCAAATATAGACTGGTCCGAGATAGGTTAGCACAAGAGAGATTTTCCCCAGATAGATGGACCCATGATAGGTTGGCCCCTAATAGATTAGCACAAGATAGATTGGCCCCAGATAGCTTGGCCTGAGATAAATTGGTCCAAGATAGATTGGCCCAAGAAATTTTGGCCCATGATAGCATGTATCCAGATAGATTAGCCCAAGATATGTTGGTCTAAGATAGATTGGTTCAGATTAGAATGGCCCTTGATAGATGAGCTCAAGATAGGTAGATTTGCCAGGATAGATTGGCCCAAGATATATTGGACCAAGCTAGTAGATGACCCTGAGGCATTTGTTTTTTTAACTTTTATAGAATTATCTGTTGATTTATAAATGTAAATCAAAACCAATGATTATTCACTGTCACTGTCATCACGTTGCTCATCGTTTTGTTCAAGCGGGCACCAGTAACGTCTCTCATTGAGAAACTTATTGTTACTGTTTTTGGAATATCCAATACGCATGGGTAGCTTGCCAAGCTCTGCCACGCGGGCTTGATACTCTCGGTAGCTTGCCAGGCTCTCCGAGAGGGGCGGAGGAATCGAACTCGGGTCAGCCACATGAAAGGCGAAAGCCCAACAGCTGTGCTATCGCTCCAGCCCAATGATTATTACATATTAATTTTTTATGAACTCTATCACTTATATATAGTAAACTAACATGTATGAAACACTTAATATTCAGTTTGAATACTATGTAATGATGCAAAGTGATAATGTGAGGTTTAAGATGTGGTCCTTTAACAACCTAGTATGACCTGGTAACTTGCTACACGTCTATTATTTCTGGTACACCCTCAGCATAACAAACACAAATCTGCATTTCTTTTTCAGAGGCTGGGTGGGGTGGGGGGGACGGAATTGGGGGGGGTGGGAGGGACATTGGGTTTATTGGTGGTGGAGAATAGACACTGGTGGAGAGATGGGCTCTCAAACATTGCATGAGGAAAAAACAAGCATGAAAACATGCGACTCTGTAACTGTACCCTCACTGTGACTCACTAATTAAAAAATAGATAAATTTTAATTAAAAAAAAGAAAAGCAACCAAGGAATCCACACTAATCTTGTGGTCCTGAGGTACTTGGTCTGAGATAGATTGGCTCAAGATAGATTGACCCCAGATAGAATGGCCCGAGAAAAGATTGGCCCTGGATAGATTGGCTGCTGCTAGAATGGCCTCAGATAGAGTGGCCCAAGATAGAACGGCCCAAGTTATACTGGTGAAGGATAGATTGTCCCAGCATAGATTGGTCCCAGATGTATTGGCACAAGATAGATTGGCTCAGGATTGAGTAGCCCAAAATACATTGGCCCAAGATTGATTTGCCCAAGCCAGAAAGGCCCGAGATAGATTGGCCCAAGGTATATTGGCCCAGGATAGACAAGCCCAGGATAGATTGACTCCTGGTAGACTGACACCAGAGTGATTGACCAAAGAGAGATTGACCCAGTCTGGACTGGCACAAAATAAATTGGCCCCAGAGAGATTGGTCCCAGATAGACTGGCTCCAGAGGAATTTACCCATGATAGACTCACCCCAGATAGATTGGCCAAAGATAGATTGACCCAAGTACGGTTGATACAACATATATTGGCCCCAGATAGTTTGACCCAAAAGACTGGTCCAAGATAGATTGGCTCAAGAGAAATAGACCCAAGAAAGACTGGCTCCAGTTAAACTGACCCAAAATATATTTGCCTAGGATGGATCAGCCCAAGATAGAATGATCCCAGATAGACTGGCCCAGTATAGTTTGCCAAGATAGATTTTCCCAAGATATGTTGGTTCAAATTAGATTGGCCTCAGATAGTATTGGCCTGGATAGACTAGCCCTAGATAGATTGGTCCCAGAAATATTGGCCCTAGATAGATTGTCCCAGAATAGTTTCACCTTACATAGATTTGCTCAAGATAATTTCAAGATACAGGGGATGAAGGGAAATTGGCCCCCCAGAGAGATTGGCCCCACAAAAATTGGCTCCAGATTCATTGGCCAGAGATATATTGGTGCATAATAGATTAGATGAAGATAGATTGGTCCCAGTTAGATATAGCAAAGAAGTATTGGCCCCTGGTAGATTGGCCACGGATAAAACAGCTCCAGACAGATTTGCCCAAGATAGATTGGCTCAAGTAAGATTGGCCCAGGAGAGATTGCCTCTGAGTAGACTTGCACTAGGTAAATAGGCCAAGGATAGATTGGCCTGAGAATGATTGGCCCAAGAGAAGTTGGTCAGATATTGATTGGCCCAAGATTGACAGATCAAAGCTAGAGTAGCCCAAGATAAGTGGGCCCATGGTAGATTGGCTCAGATATATTGGCCCGAGACAGACTGGTACAAGATATATTGGTGGCAGAAAGACTGGCCTCAGACCAATTGGGCAAAGATAGAAGGGCAAGACAGAATGGCCCCAGAGAGATTGGCCTGAGAAAGATTGGTCAAACATCCTTTGGTCAAAATTAGATTGGCTCCAGATAGTGTAGAACAAGATAGATAGGTTAACCCCAGATAGATGAACCCGATATATTGGCTCACGATAAATTGGCAATGATAGAACGTTTTAAGATAGAATGGCTCAATATAGATTGCCCCACATAGATTGGCCAGGATATATTGTCCAACATAGATTGGCCCCTAATAGATCAGCCCAGATAGATTGGCCCCAGATAGATTGGCCCAAGATAGATTGGCTTCAGACTTATTGGCCCAACATGAATTGGAAACAGATAGATTGACCACAGATAGTTTGGCCCAGATAAATTGGAACAAGATATATTGGCCACAGAGAGTTTGGCCCAATAGAGAGAGGCCCAAGATAGACTGGCGCAAGATTGATAGATTGATTGGTCTAAGATAGATGGCCCAAGATAGATTGGCCCTACAAAGATAGGCCCAAAATAGACTGGCTCTAGACAGATAGCACAAGATAGATTGTCAAGATGGTTTGTTACAAGATAAATTGGACCTAGATAGATTGGCCCAAGATCTATTTTCCCAAGATTCATTGATATAGATAGACTGGCCTGAGATAGATGAAGCCAATATCTATTGGCCCGTGATACACTGGGAAAAGAGAGAATGACCCAAGAAAGAATGGCCCAAGATACGTTGACCCAAGATAGACTGGCCTAAGATATGTTGGATCCAGATACATTGGCCCTAATAGATTTGCCCAGATAGATTGACCCCAGATAGATTGGCCCAAGATAGATGGGCTTCAGACTGATCAGCCCCACATGGATTGGAAACAGATAGATGGCCCTAGATAGTTTGGCCCCAGATAGATTGGTCCCAGAGAGTTTGGCCCAATAGAGATAGACCCAAGATAGATTGGCGCCCTATTAATTGGCCTGAGATGGGTTGGCCCAGGAGAGATTAGCCCAAGAGCGATTGGCTTCAGTTAGATTTGCCACGGACAAAATTGGCCCCATATAGATAGGTCCAAGATAGATTGGTTAAGATAGATTGGCCCAGGATAGATGGCCTCTGAAGATATTGACCCTAGATAGATATGCCAAAGATAGATTGGCCCAAGATTCATTGGCCCAAGATAGACAGTTCAGATATATATTGACCCAAGATATATTGGCCTAGGATAGATTGTTCCAAGATACACTGGAACCATGTTGGCCTCAGACAGATAAGTACAAGATTGATGGGCCCAAGATAGTTTGGCATAAGATAGAATGGCCTCTGAGAGATTGGCTCAAGAAATATAGGACCAATATTGGTTGGCACAACATAGATTGGCCTAAGATCCATAGGGGATCAGATAGCCTGGGAGCAGATAAATTGACTCAGGATAGATTGGTCCAGATATATTGGCCAGAGATACATTAGCCCAGGAAAGATTGACACAATATAGATTAGCCCAAGATAGTTAAACCCAATATGTATTGGTTACAGATAGATTGGCCCACAATAAATTTGCCAAGATAGATTGACCCAAGATATATTGGCATAAGGTAGAATAGCCCGAGATACATTGTCCTGAGATAGACTGGCCTGAGATAGATCAGACCCAGATTGATTGACCCGAGAAAAAATGGTCCAAGAAAGATTGGTCCAACATAGTTTGGCCAAAGTTAGATTGGCCCAAGAGTTTGGCAGCAGATAGATTGGACTTGAAAAGATGATCCAACCTAGAATTACCCAGGATAGATTGGCCCAGGTTAAATTGTACCAGCATAGATTGACCAAGACATATCATCCTAAAATAGATTGGCAGTGGCCCAGGATAGATTATCCCAAGATACATAGATCCCAGATAAATTGGCCCCAGATATTTTGGCCCAAGATAGATTGGCCCAAGGTAGATTCACCCAAGATCAGTTTTCCTGTGATCATCTGGCCCAAAGAAGGATTGGTCTAACATTGTTTGGCTGAGATAGATTGGCTGAAGATAGATTGGGCCCACAAGGATTGGCGCAAGATGTATTGATGCTGGAGAGAATGGACCTAGATTGTTTGGCCCCATATAGATTGGCTCTAGGTATATTGGTCACTAATAGGTTGACCCCAGCTATATTGGCCACTGATAGATTGACCCAAGATAGATTGGCTCCAGATAGATTGGCTCAGAAGAACTTGGCCAAAGATAGACAGGCCCAAGATAGATTGGTCAGAGATAGATTGTTCTGAAATAGGTTGGCCCAAGAAGACTGGCCATAGAATAGCCAGAGATAGATTGGCCCAAGATAGATTAGCCAGAGATCAATTGGCCCTAGATAGATTGGCCAAAGATTACTTGGCCAAAAATAGATTGGCCAAAGATAGATTGGCCAAAGATAGATTGGCCCAAGAGAGATTGGCCCCAGACAGATTGGCTCACAATTGATTGGCTAAGATCAATTGGCCCAAGATAGAATGACCCAAGATAGAATGCCCCACATAGATTGGCCCCAGATAGATTACCTATGATTGATCAGCCCCAGGAACTTTGGCCCCATATACATGGGTCACAGATAGATTATCCCAAGACAGATTGGCCCCACATAAAATGGACCCAAATAGATTGACCTCAGACAGTTTGTCCCGATAGATTGACCCAAGAGGGATTGGTCCTATATTGACGGGCCCCAGATAGATTGGCTCCAGAGATACTGGACCAAGCTAGATTTTCCCAGAGATTGCCTCAGAAAAATTGTACCCAAATAGATTAGCCCCAGAAATATTTTTCAAGATAGGTTGCCATGAGAGAGATTGGCCCAAGATTGGTGGACAAAGATAGGTTGGCTCAAGATCAAGTGGACAAAGATAGATTGACCCATGAAATTTGGCCAAGATACATTGATCCAATATAGATGGGCATAAGTTGAGATTTACCTCAGAGAGATCGGCATGAGATAGATTGGCCCCAAAGATATTTGCCCAGATTGATTGGTCTAAGACAGGTTGGCCTTAGATAGACTGGCCTAAGATAGCCAGACCCGAGATAGATTGACACAGATAGAATGGCCCAAGAGAGATTGGCCCAAGAAAGATGTGCATAATCTTGATTGGCACAAGATTGATTGTCCCAAGAGAGTTTTGCCTAATATAAACTGACCCCAGATTGATTGGCCCCCCCAAAAAATCGGCCAAGATTGAATGATTTAAGAATAAATTGATTCCAGATAAGTTTTCCCAAGATATACTGGTATAAGACAGAATGGCCCAGGATAAAATGGCCCAGATAGATGAGCTCAAGATAGATTTTCCAAGATGGATTTGCAGAAGACATATTGGCCAAAGATAGACTGGTCTGAGATAAATTGTCCCGGGTGAGATTGTTGCGAAATAGATTGGCCCAATAACGATTATGTTGAGAAAGATTGGTCCAAGATAGTTGGGACGAAGCTAGATTGGACCAAGATAGATGATCTCCTGATAGATTGTCTGCAGATAGATTGTCCTCAGAACGATTTTCCTAGGATCATATGGTCCAAGATCGATTGGCCCAAGACAGCTTTGTTCAATAAATATTGGAACAAGTTATATTGGCTCAAGATAGATAAGCCCCAGATAGATTAACGAAGATAGATTGACCCCATTAGATTTGCCCAAGAGAGATTGGTCCCTGATAGATTAGCCCCAGATTGATAGTCCCCATTTAGTCTGCCCCAAGATAGATAGGCTCCTAATAGATTATCCCCAGATTGATCTTCCCCATTCAATCTACCTCAAGATAGATAGGCTCAACAAAAACAGATGAATGGTTAAAGAAACTCTGGTACATATACACAATGGAATACTATGTAGTTGTCAGAAAACATGAAGTCATGAAATTTGCATATAAGTGGATCAACATGGAAAGTATCATGCTGAGTGAAATGAGTCAGAAAGAAAGAGACAGACATAGAAAGATTGCACTCATATGTAGAATATAAAGCTTCAAGGATGCAATTTCTGGAAGATATTTCTTTGGACTTAGTTACTTAAATAATAAAATACAGAAATCCAAAACCGTGCAGCCACTAGTGCGGCCACTCGACCTCATATCTCTTCATTCTCAGCAATGGAAAACAAATTATCAAATGCTTCCTTTTCAGCAGGTCCGACTTTAGGGGGGAGAAAATCCAAACAATAATAGTGAGCTTTTTGTTGAAATATTGAATGAAATCAAATTAAAGTGAAAGTAAAGTGAAATTTATCAGTTACACAGGAAGGGTGGGGGGCTGGGGAGGTGAGGGGGTAGTGGGGGAGGTATACTGTGATTCTTGGTGGTGGAATATGTGCACTGGTGAAGGGATGGGTGTTCGAGCATTGTATGACTGAGACTTAAACCTGAAAGCTTTGTAACTTTCCACATGGTGATTCAATAAAAGAGCCGGTTTCCTCCCTCCTGCAGCTACCCGGCCACATTGTGGTAGTGGGCGGGGTCTTAACAAAAGTGGGTGGGGCCTCAACAAAGTGGGCGTGGCCTCATCCTGAGCCGGCCAATGCTCACACAGCTGCACATATTTTCAAAATACCAAGCAATTCTTCAGTACATCTCTGTGTTCATCACCTATTTCCCCAAGTATCATCTTAGCTGTCCCAAAAAATAGCTCACAAGTAGGCTGCAAGCTAATTCCAAGAAGGTCCCTCTTCCATACCACCACAAACAATATGAAGAAACAGCGCAAATCCCCGCCACAAGGAATGGACGATGAAAGAAGTCCAGATGCCTCAACAGACGTTTCCTACAAACTTGAGCTCTCCGAAAAAGAATTTAGAGGCGAAATCCTGAAGCTATTCAATGAACTCAATGGAAAGATTGACAAGTTAAAGGAGGACCTGACAGAAACAATATAACAGACAGTCGAGAAATTATGGGAAGAAATGAAAGCAGAAATAAAAAACCGACAAAGGAAATGTCACAAGTAAAGGATTCAGTAGATGAATTAAAAAACTCAGTGGGTGCCCTCAACAATAGAATGACTACAGCAGAAGACAGAGTCAGTGAGCTAGAAAATGAGCTGCAGGCAGCCTACAGGAAACAACAATCAATGGGGAGAGACCTCAAAATAGCTCTAGGGAGAATCAGAGTCCTAGGGGATGATTTCAAGAGGAACAACATTAGAATCATCGGAGTACCAGGCCAGGGAACCAACCGCAATGAAAAAACCACAGTCAAAAAAATCATTGCTGAAAAGTTCCCAGAGCTGGAGAATACAGACATCCAGATTCAAGGAGCCAAAAGGGTGCCAGCTAAAAGAGACCCTAACAGAAAAACTCCAATACATATCATGAGATGATAGATGTAACAGATAGAGACACAATACTGCAAGCAGCAAGGTTGAAGAAGGAAATCACATTCAAAGGATCACCTCTTAGATTCACAGCAGACCTATCAGAGGAAAGCCTTCAAGCCTGAATGCAGTGGTGGAATATAGTGAAAAAACTCAATGAAATGAATGCTTCACCAAGAATACATTATCCGGCCAAAGTCTCATTCAAACTCGAAGGAACGATACACTATTTTGCGGATAAACAACAAATCAGGAACTTCATAGACTCTAAACCAAACCTAAAAGAAGGACTAAAGGGGCTACTGTAAGACAAGAAAAACCCCTACAAGCACAACAAACCCTTACAGAAAGATGGCACAAAACCCCATGAGAATAATCTCTCTCAATGTCAATGGTCTTAATTCACCAATTAAGGGACACAGACTGGCAAAACGGATTCAGAGACTGAACCCAACATTCTGCTGCCTGCAAGAAACCCATCTGAATAGCCAGAACAAACACAGACTCAAGTCAAAGGATGGAAAACAGTCCTGCAAGCAAACAACTCCCTCAAAAGAGATGGGGTGGCCTTACTAGTATCGGACAACATAAACTTCAGGTTGAAAAAGATTAGAAGGGATAGTGAAGGCCATTTTTTATTAATCAAGTGCTATGCAGAGAAAGAAGAAATCACACTGCTAAACATGTATGCATCCAATGTGGGACCAGCTAAATACCTACAACACCTGCTAACAGACTTTAAGAAGGACACTATGAGTAACACAATAGTAGTTAGAGACTTCAACACTGCCCAATCACCTCTGAAAATATCAAGAAGATTAAAACTCACCAAAGAAATACGGGCTTTGAAGGAAGAAATAGAAGAGAGAGGGCTAATAGATCTATACAGGGCTTTATATACCAAAAAAAGGAATACACATTCTTTTCCAGTGCACATGGAAAATTTTCCAGAATAGACCATGTGCTGGGCCACACAACATACCTCAACAGAATCAACAATATAGACATTGTACCAGCTATGTTTTCAGACCATGATGCACTGAAGATAGAAGTTAATCATGGACAAATGCAGAAAACCAAATCAAACACCTGGAAATTAAATGGCTCGATGTTGAACAATGAGTGGGTCAGGAAGGAAATCAAGGAAGAAATCAAAAGGTACCTGAAAACAAATGAGAATGAAGATACGAGCTACAGAACCTGTGGGATGCAGCTAAAGCCGTATGAAGGGGAAAATTTATAGCCCTCCAAGCGTATCTCAGGAAGGAAGAAAGGGCCCACATTAATAACTTGACTTCACAGCTCAAGAGCTTAGAAAGGGAAGAAGAAAAGGAGCCCAAACCAGCAGAAGGAAAGAGATAATAAAACTTAGAGCAGAAATTAACGACATGGAAACCCAAAAGACAATCCGAAGGATCAATGATACCAAGAGCTGGTTCTTCGAGAAAATAAGCAAGATTGATAAACCACCAGCAAGACTCACAAAGAAAGAGAGAGAGAGAACCCTTTTAAGCAGAATCAGAAATGAGAAGGGGGCATCACAACAGAAACCAAAGAAATTCAAAAGATCATCAGACACTCCTTTTAAAATCTGTATGCCATGAAACAAGAGAACCTAGAAGAAATGGATAAATTTCTGGACTCCTATAAACTCCCAAGGCTGAACAAAGAAGACCTGGAATACTTGAATAGTCCTATTCCTATCAAGGAAATTGAAATGGTAATCAAAAGTCTTCCCCAAAACAGAAGCCCAGGTACAGACGGATTCACTAGCAAGTTTTTCCTAACATTTACAGAGGACCTATTGCCAGTTCTTCTCAAGCTTTTCCAGGAAAGTGAAAAAACAGAAACCCTCCCAAAAACAGTTTCTATGAAGTTCATATCTCCCTAATACCAAAAGCAAACAAAGACACCACACAAAAAAACCCTACAGGCCAATATCCCTGATGAACACAGATGCAAAGATCCTCAACAAAATATTAGCAAATAGAATTCAACAACTCGTCAAAAAGATCATATACCAGACCAAGTGGGATTCATCCCGGGGATGCAAGGATGGTTTAACATCTGGAAATAAATCAACATAATCCATCATATCAACAAAAGAAAAGATAAAACTCATATAATATCAATAGATGCAGAGAAAGCATTTGACAAGATCCAGCACACTTTTATGATGAAAACTCTAGCCTAAATGGGCATAAAAGGGACCTTCCTCAATATAGTCAAAGCTGTTTATCACAAGCCTACAGAAAGCATCATCCTCAAAGGGAAAAAACTACGAGCCTTCCCTCTGAGAACAGGGACGAGACAAGGATGCCCACTCTTTCCACTTCTGTTCAATATAGTACTGGAAGTACTTGCAATAGCGATTAGGCAAGAAAAAGATATTAAGCGCATTCAGGTAGGAAAGGAAGAAATCAAACTCTCACTATTCGCAGATGATATGACACTATACTTAGAGAACCCTAAAACCTCTACCAAGAAACTCCTAGAAACAATAGACTCGTATGGTAAAGTTGCAGGCTATAAAATCAATACCCAAAAGTCCATGGCTTTCCTATATGCAAATAATGAGAGAGAAGAAAGCGACATGATAAAAGCAATCCCGTTCACAACTGTGCCTCAAAAAATCAAGTACCTCGGAATCAGCTTAACCAAGGAGTTAAAGGACTTGTATAATGAAAACTACAAAACACTACTTCAGTAAATAAAAGAGGACATGAGAAAATGGAAAGACATCCCCTGCTCATGGATTGGAAGAATTAATATTGTCAAAATGGCAATACTCCCCAAAACACTGTACAAATTTAATGCGATCCCTGTAGGGATACCCTTGACATTCTTCAAAGAAATGGAGCAAGCGCTCCTGAAATTCATATGGAACACTAAGCCCCCACAAATAGCTAAAGCAATTCTTGGGAAAAAGAAAATGGGAGGAATCAACCTCCCCAACTTCCAAACTCTACTACAAAGAAGTAGTAATTTAAACAGCATGGTACTAGAACAAAGGCAGAGCTGCAGACCAGTGGAACAGGGTTGAATACTCTGGCACACACCCCAAAATATACGATCATCTAATCTTTGATAAGGGAGCAAGAAAGGTGAAGTGGTGCAAGGAAAGAATGTTTAACAAACTGCTGGCAAAATTTGACAGCTACATGCAAAAAAAATGGGCTTAGACCTCCACCTATCACTATGTACAAAAGTCAGGTCAAAATGGATTAAAGACCTCAACATCAGACCAGAATCCCTAAGGTACGTTAAAGACGAGATTGGCAAAACCCTCCACAATATTGAATCCAATGGTATCTTCAAAGCTGACATGCCACTGGCCGAGCAAGTGAAAACAGAGATAAATAAATGGGACTATCTCAAACTAAGAAGCTTCTGCACCTCAAAAGAAACAATGACCAAAATACAAAGACAATCTACAGAATGGGAAAGGTACTTACGAAGTACCCACCCGATAAAGGGTTGATATCAAGGATATACAATGCACTGGTTGAACTCCACAAGAAGAAAACTGCCAACCCGATCAAAAAATGGGGTGATGAAATGAATAGAAACTTTCCCAAAGAAGAAATCCGAATGGTTGAGAGGCACATGAGAAAATGTTCAACATCATTAATCATAAGGGGGATGCAGATCAAAACAACAATGAGATATCATCTCACGCCACAGAGACTGGCCCATATCCCCCAAATCAAAAGCAACCGGTGTTAGCTTGGATGTGGGGAGAAAGGGACTCTCCTTCACTGCTGGTGGGAATGCCGACTGGTTCAGCACTTTTGGAAAACAATATGGACGATTCTCAAAAAAATTAGAAATTGAGCTCCCATTTGACCCAGCAATATCACTCCTGGTAATATATCCCAGAGAGGCAAAAAAGTATAGTAGAAGTGACATCTGCATTTCTATGTTCATTGCAGAGCTGTTTACAATAGCCACAATCTGGAAAAAAACAGAGTGGCCAAAAACAGATGACTGGTTAAAGAAACTCTGGTACATCTACACAATGGAATATTATGTAGCTGTCAAAAAACATGAAGTCATAAAATTTGCATATAAGTGGATCAACATAGACACTGTCATATTGAGTGAAATGAGTCAGAAATAAAGAGACAGACATAGAAAGATTGCACTCATATGTCGAATATAAATAGCTGAGAGGTTCAAGCTTGCAATGATGCAATTTCTGGCAGATATTTCTCTAGATTTAGTTACTAAAATACAGAAATCCAAAACCATGCGGCTGCTAGTGTGGCCACTTGACCTCATATCTCTTCATTCTCAGCAATGGAAAACAAATTATCAAATGCTTCCTTTTCAGCAGGTCCGACTTTAGGGGGAGAAACTCCAAATAATAATAGTGAGGTTATTATTATTTGTTGGGGACGTGCCTAGGCACCCTCTGCCTCTGTCCCTGTAAACAGGGACTGGGTGTGGGGGAGGCCTAGGCACTCCCTACCTTAGTTCCTGTAAACTGGAATGAGTATGGAGAAACGTGGCATGAGGGCGAGTCATCCCCTGACAGCCGACCTTGACAGGCAACTGAAGGGCCATTATGCTCTGCGGTCAGTCTGAAAAGGGGGGGCCACGGGCCACCATGTTCTGGCGATAAAAGTTGAAGGGCCACCATGCTCTGGCAGCTGGACTTGAGAGGAGTCCGAAGAGAGGATTGGCTCGTATCTGCCATGGCCATGCTCAAGGCCACATCTGCTTTCCCATGTTTCTCAAGGCTGAGAGAAGGAACCGTAAACCAAGTAATATTGGCAAAAATAAAGTTGCTTGTACCACTTGATTAATAATGTTTATGCCACTTATGTAACCTGCTGATCATTGCTAAAATAAGACTATATAAACCCGCTTGGATTTCAATAAACTTGCTGTATGCCGCATATTGCATGCAGTCTTCCCTAGCCCACTCAACTCTCATTCCCTCTCTCCAGCCGAGGTTCAAGTTGGCCGCGTGGGCCACGGCAGAGGTTTTTTGTTGTTGTTGTTGTTGTTGAAATATTGAATGTAATCAAAGTAAAGTGAAAGAAAAGTGAAATTTATCAGTTACACAGGCAGGGTGGGGGGCTGGGGAAGTGGGGGTTGGGGGGAGGTATACTGTGATTCTTGGTGGTGGAATATGTGCACTGGTGAAGGGATGGGTGTTCAAGCACTGTATAACTGGGACTTAAAACTGAAAGCTTTGTAACTTTCCACATGGTGATTCAATAAAAGAATAAATTTTTAAAAAATAAATAAATAAAAAATAAAACACCCCAACGCTGATTTGTTCTAATTTTTTGTAGTTTTTTCTTGATATGTGTCACTCACTCATGTGTGATGATCCCTCATTGCCATTTGATTTGCATTTCCCTAATAATGTGATGATGAACACTTTTTTATGTATACTTCTTGGCCAGTCATATGTCATTTCATATATCTGTTCTTGTCATCTCTGTTTTTATTTTTGTTTCAGTTTATTATGTGTTTATTTTCATTTAATGTACTTTAGATTTCAGAGTTCAAAACTTATATATGTAAATGAGAATAGGTATTTTTATCATATTATATTAAATGGTTTTAATTTTCTGATTTACAGAAGTCAAAATTATATAGTAATCACAAAAAAAAATTGATGGGCCCAAGGATCAGTCGGTCCAGGATATATTTTCCCAGAATAGAATGGACCAAGATAGATTGGCGAAATATAGATGGGGCCATCATAGATTGCCTAAGATAGATTGGTCCCAGTTCGACTGGCCCCATATAAATTGGCCAAGTTAGATTGGCCCCAGTTAGACTGGCTAAAGATACACTGAACCCAGATGATTTTCCTTAGAAATATTGACTAAATATAGATGGCGCAAGTAAGATTGGACCAAGGGGCCAAGAGAGATTGGCACAAGATAAATTGGTCCAGAGACTCTGAACCCATTTTGAATGGCCCAAGATAGGTTGATATAATCTTAACTGGCACAAGAATCATTGTCCCAAGAGAGTTTTGCCTCATATAAACTGACCCCAGATTGATTGGCCCCAAAAATATCGGCCAAGATTGAATGACTTAAGAATAAATTGATTCCAGATAGGTTTTCCCAAGATATACTGGCATAAGACAGAATGGCCCAGGATAGAATGGCAATGTAGACTGGCACCAAGTGGCTTGGCTCAAGATAGATTGGCCTGAGCTAGATAGGCCCCAGATAGTTTAGCCAAAGTTAGATTTGCCTGAAAAAGATTGGCCCCAGTATATTGGCTCCAGATAGACTGGCCACAGATAGATTGGCCTTATTTAGATTGGCTCCAGATAAACTGGCCTGTGTAATCACAAAGAAGGGGCACTGGCGGGGTCTATCTCTCTCCCGCCGCCCGCCTTTGGTAGTCTCGAGCTGCTTACCCCACGTTTGGTAGTCTCCAGCTGCTTCCCCCACCCCAAGGAGGCTGATGGTGATGAGGAGGTGAAGGAAGGAACGAGGGCCAGGCTGGTTGGTCTCAGTTGCAGTTTATTCCATTCCCATCTCCATTCTCCTCTGATTCTCCTCTTGCTTCTTCCTCCCCCAGGCTACTTCATTCTCCTTCTCCTCTGGGTCTGGATCAGGAATCCCCAGCCCACTCTTACAGCCTAGTTAAATCCCCCAACATGAGGGGTTAGGGCTTACACATGGGGATTAAACATAACCCTATTTAACTATAGGGTTAAAATTCTATCCCTCAGGGGATGCTTCATCTAGGACAGATTCTCTTTCATCAGGACGACCCACCCAAGGGCGGAATCCCATGGGTGTGTTTCTCCTTTCCTTGTCCAACTAACACATAAGCATTCATAATACTAATCATTTTGTATGGGTATAGTAAGAGAGAGACTTAAAAGCAATCTCTCGGTAGAGAGTGATGTAGAGAGTTTCTTGTCCACACGCCTGGCTGTCTTCCCTGGGGCCCCTCGGAGGGGATGGGCTCCAGCTTCCCTCCCCACCCCAAGCAGAGCTCCTGGCACCCGAAGACTACCGGAACCTAGCTACAACCATGCTGGAGGCCCCTCTCCACATGTTCAGACAGGCCTCATGCATGAAGGTACCGGCAGAGGAACCCAGGTGTGTGTAATCCAGAGAGATACTTAAAAGCAAGCTCTCAGATATCTTTAGCCTACTTCTTCCTCTGGGAGAAACTGGCAATCTTCTGAGAGTTTCCTGCCCACATGGGACAGCCTTGCAAGCTTCCCATGGTGTATTCATATGCAAAATCCAGTCACAAGCTGGATCTCATTCCCCAGACCCCGAAGAGCCCCCAGTGCAACATCGTTAGGAGGGCCAAGTCGAGATAGACTTCTAAGATCTCAGGGAAAGGGCGAAATGAGATGTTACTGATCCTTCCTGATAAATCAGTGATTAACGGGATTTCGTGATTTTGTGATAGTGAGAGATACACTAAGCTTATAGAATTGCTCTCCTGGAGCCATCTCGATCTTAGACTACAGTGCTCAAGCCAGATTAGTCTTTCCTATCACTAGCAGGGTCCTAGTCTCATCGTTGCTTTTGGATCATGACAACATTTGTCCATGATCAAGCTCTTAACTTATAGTTAAGAATCGTGGCGCTTTGGCCTGGCCCACATTGATGCCAGGGTAGCTCACAGCTTGCCCTGGGTCCCTTCAGTCCCTCGTTGGGATCCTGCTTTTGGGGTGCTAGAAACTAGGGGCAACTGAGGCTTAAGTTGAGAAAGGAGATGCCCGAGAGTGAATAATATTCGAAGCCGATTAAGTCCCAAGTTACAAAAGCATATTAATAGCTGTCTTCCTTTGTCCATACAAAAAGGGCATTGCTTTAAAGTAAACAATTTAAAAGACACAAGGAGAGGAGAAAGACAATATTAACTTACAACAGAAGTTCAGTGTCCTAGAAAGATCTGACTTTACAAATTAACAGAATCTGATTAGGGGGGAAAGCTTATTAACTGGTTGGGGAAGAGAGCATAGAGAAATGGTTACAGATTAACAAAGGAATGGGAGTGACTTGGGGGCACTAATTGATGGGTATGACCCGATAAACCTAAGCTCCTTGTGGTAAGGGGGAAAGGACAAAGCAATGTTATCCTACACTAGCACAAGATCATTTGGACCCAGAGAGATTGGTGCAAGACAGATGGATCAAAGATATATGGGGCCAGATATATGAGCCCCCATGCATTGGCCCCAGATGAAATGACCCCTGATAGCTTGGTCCATGCTAGATAAGCCCAATAGTGTTTAGCCCCAGATAGATTAGAACAAAACCGATTGACCCAAGATAGATTGGCCCCAGATAATTTGGCCCAAAATATATTGACATAACATGGATTGGCTCATGACAGATTGGCCCAGATCAGTTGGCACAAGAGAGATATGCCAAGATAGATTGGTTCAAGATAGATTGGCATGAGATAGATAGGCCTGAGATAGATTTACCCAAAGGAAATTGGCCCGGGATATTATGGCCACAGATAGACAAGCAAAATATAGATATACCTCAGAGAGATTGGCCCAAGAGAAATTGTCCCAAGATTGATGATTGGTCCAAGATATATTTTCCCAAGAAAGCATGGCCCCAGGTAGACTAGCCGCAGATAGATTGGCTTGATATAGATTGGCCCCCATGTGACTGGCCTCAAGCAGATTGGCCAAGGTAGATTGGCCCCTGATAGACTAGCCCCAGATAAGTTGGCCCGAGATTGATTATCCCTAATATAGGTTGACCCCAGAAAGACTAGCCCCGGACATATTGGCCCCAAATTGATTGAGCCTAGATAGACTAGCCCAGATACATTGAACCCAGGTAGATTGGCCCCAAATAGTTTGGACAAATCTAGGTAGGCCCCAGATAGAGCGGCACCAGATTGAAGGGCCTAAGATGGATAGGCCCAAGAGAGATTAGCCCAAGGAAGATTGGCCTCAGGTAGATTTGCCAAAGAGAAACTGGCCCCTGATAGATTGGTCCCAGATAGATTTTCCCAAGATAAATTGGTCAAGAGGAAGTCCATAAGTTTGTAACTGTACCTCATGGTGATTTACTAATAAAAATTAAATTAAAAAAAATCTTACTGAACAGACATGCAATTTCTAATCTTTAAAAAATACTTTCCAGGGATATGACCAGTTGTAAAATAGTTTATTTTACACCATTTTCTGTATGTATATACACTGTGTGGTGTAGATTCAACAGATGTATGTGTGGACAGATTTAACGCAATCCACATAGATACAGACAAGATGGAAAATGATTATAAGCCATGATGTTAGAGAAAGTTTTAACAAATGCTGCAATATCAGATGTCATGGTAGTAATTGTGTTTTTATTTTCTTAAAAAAATAAAAACTGAAATTCAGAAAAAATATATAGATTGGCCAAGGAGTGACTGTCTCTGAAGAGATTGGCCCCAGGATATGCTGAAGATAGATTTTCTCAAGATTGATTGACCCTAGATAGATTGAACCCAGATTCCTTGGCCTGAGAGTGATTGGCCCAAGGTAGATTGGCCTCAGATGGATTGGTGCCAGATGAATTGGCACAAGATAGATCGACCCAAGTACATTTGTTCAAGACATATTGTCCCCAGATGATTGGTATCAGATAGACTGGACCGAGATAGATTGGCCCCAGATATATGGGCCCCAGATAGATTCGACCCAGATAGACTGGCCCAAGACAAATTGGCCAGAGAGAGATGGGCCTGATAGAGTTTTGCCCAAGATAGACTGAACAAATATATTATGGCCCCAGAGATATTTTCCCAAGATATATCATCCCAGATAACTATTTGACCCAATAGAGTTTTGCCAAAGATATATGGGCCTCAGAATGATTAGCCCCTTCTAGATTGGCCCCTAATACATTGGCCCAAGATAGATTGGCTCAAGGAAAGGTCCAGGAAAGATTAGCGCAAGACTGATTGTTTCAAGATAGATTGGCCCAGGTATACTGACCCCAGGTCCACTGTCGCCATATGGATTGGACCCAGAGATTGGCCCCAGTTCATTGGCCCCACATAGATTGGCCCAAGATAGATTGGCTCCAGATTGATTGGCCAATATATGATTGGACCGAGATAGATTGACCAAAGATAGATTATTATAGTAGATTGACCACAGTTTGATTTGCCCAATAAAGATTGTCCTATGATAGATTGGCCCCAGATGTTCTGGCCACTGATAGACTGGCTCAAGTTATATTGGCCCAAGATTGATTGGCTCAAGATAGACACTCCAGACATAGATTGTTCCCCAATACATTAGCCCAGGATAGTGGTCCAAGGTAGATTGGCCCCAGATAGAAAAGCCCCAGACAGTTAGGAACAAGATAGATTGGCTCAAGACAGTTTTGCACAAGATATATTGAAGCATTGAGATGGTCCCAAGATAGAATGTCCCAAAATTTATTGCACAATATAGATTGGCCTAAGAGAGTTAGGGCACCAGATAACCTGGGCACACATCAATTGGCCTAACACAGATCAGCCAGATAGATTGGCCAGAGGCATTGGAGAGATTAACACAATATAGATTAGCCCAAGATACCTAAATCTAATATATATTTGCTACAGAAAGAGAGATACAAATAGCTTTTCCAAGATAGATTGACCCAAGATGTATTGTCACCAGGTCAATTGGCCCAAGATATATTTGTCTGAGATAGATTGGCCCAAGAGAGATTGGTCCAACGTAGTTGGGCTGAAGATAGATTGGCTCACAGTAGACTGGTTCCAGATAGATTGGATGCAGATAGATTGGACTCAGAAAGATGGTCCAAGATAGAATGACCCACAATAGCTTGGCCAGGATACATTGTCGCAGCCCAGATTGGGCTCAGATAAATTGTCCAAAGATAAATTGGCACAAGACTTAGTGACCCAGGAGAGATTGTCCCAAAATAGATTGACTCCGGATTTATTTGCCCACTATAGATTGGTCCAAGAGTGATATGTCCAAAATAGATAGGCCCAAGAGAGTTTGACCCAAGATAGATTGGCCTTATATAGATTGGCCTGAAACAGATTGGCCAGATATAAGTACACCCGAGATAGTTTGACCCGAGAAGGATTGGCCCAAGCTGGTTTGGTCCAACCTGGTTAGGCTGAAGACAGATAGGCCCCAGAATTATTGGCCCCAGGTATATTGGCTCCAGAGAGAATGACCCAAGAACATTTGGCTTGATCTAGATCTGCCAATTTATCTCAGGTCAAATTTTCTTGGTCCAAACTATCTTCGGCCAAGTAATCTTGGGCCAATCTATCTGGAGCCAATCAATCTGGGCCAATCTGTCAGTGCCAAACCTAACTGGTGCCAAACTCTATGGGGCCAATCTATCTGGGGCCAATATACCTAAGGCCATTCTCTATGTGGCCAATCTATCTTGTGCCAATGTATATTGGGGAAATCTGTCTGATGCCAATTTCTCTAGGGCCAATCTACTTTGGGGCAATCTACCCTAGGCCAATATCTTTGTCCTAAATTCTCTTTGGCAAATCTCTCTTGGGAAAAACTATCTTAGTCCAATCTATGGACGGCCAATATATGTTGGGATAATCTAACTTCAGCCAAAATATCTTCAGCCAATCGGTCTCATCCAAGCTATCTTGGGTCAATCTATGTTGTTCCAATCTATCTTGGGCAAACCCGATCTTGATCTAATTTCCTTCAGGTCAATCGATTTCAGGCCAATCTATCTCAGAGAAATCTATCTCAGGCCAATTTATTTTGAGCCAATACGTCCAGGCTAATCTATTTTGGGCCAATCTACCTTGGGTGAATATATATTGGGCCAATCATTCTTGGGCTAATCCCATCTTGGGCCAAACTATCATGGCCAGTTTATCCAGGATGAATATAACTAATACCAATATATCTTGGACCAATCTAATTTTGGACAATCTACTGAAGACAATCTATCTTGTACTAGTGTTTTTGGGATCTTTGGCCAATCTACCCACTTCCTTCTCCCAACTATCTATCTGGGACAAGTCCATGTGCAGCCAATCTATTCTGGGCCAACATTTCCTGGACAAATCTATCTTGGGGAAATCTATCTGGGGCAATCTGTCTTGGACAATGCATCTGGGGCCAATCTAGCTGCATCCACTCTAATTGGGGGCAATCTATAGAAGGACATTCTCTCTTGGGCCAACCTCTCTTAGGCAATCTATCTTGACAACACTATCCAGGACTAATCTATCCTGGTCCATCTTTCTCTGGACAATCTATCTCTGAACTATATACCTTTGGCCATTCTATCTGGGGCCTATCTATCTTGGGCCAATCCACTTTTGGCAAATCTAAATAGGGCCAATCTTCTTGATCCATTCTCTACTGGGACAATCTATATTGAACCAATCTGTATTGCGCCTATCTATTTGGGGCCAATCTATCATGGGCCAATGTTTCTTGGGCCAGTCTGTCTCAGTCCTGCCTCTCTTGGGCCAATCTATCTAGGGCCAAATTATCTGCTGTCACTTTCTCTTAGAACAATTTTTTGGACTAATCTATCTGGGACCACATTATCTGGGCCCATTAGATGTCAGCAAATCTACCTGGGCCAATCCACCTTTGGCCAGTCTATCTTGGCCAGTCTCTATTGGGTTGATCTATCTTGGGTCAATCTATCTTGGGCAAATCTACCTTGGACAGTATATCTTGGGACAAACTATCTGGCATAAATCTACCTGGGGCCATTCTATCTAGTGCCAATCTATCAGTGGCCAATCTCACTGGGTCCAATCTCTCTGGGGCCAATCTCTCTGGGGGAAATCACTCTGGGATCAATATATCTTCGGCTAATCTATGTAGGCTCAATATATCCTGGGCCAATCTATATTGGGGAGATTCTCTTGGGACAATCTATCGTTTAGCAGTCTATCTTGGGGCAATCTAAATGAAGACAGTACATCTGGCGCTAATCTCTCAGGGCTATTCTATCATGGGAAAATCAAACTGGGTCCAATCTAGCTTGAGCTAATCTATCTTGGGCAGTCTATATCGGACCAATCAATCTGTGACGAATCTGACATCTGATAATATATCTGGCGCCAATTTCTCTTGGACCAATCTATCCAGAACAACCTATTTGGGGCCAATCTATCTGGGCCAATCCATGTGGGGCCAATCATCCTGGAGCAATCTCTATTGGGACAATCAATCTGGGACCAATTGATCTAGGGCTTATCTGTCTTTGGTCAATCAATCTGGATAAAATCTACCTGGGGCCAATCTAACTGTGGACAGTCTATGTGAGACCAATCTCTCTGGCCAATCTATCTTGGGTCAATCTATCTAAACCAATCTAGATTGTGTCAATCTATCTTGCACCTATATCTTGAGCCAATATACCTTGGCCAAAATGTATTGGGCCAAACTACCTCTACCTGGGGCCAATTTATGTGTGGCCACATCTAACTGGGGCCAAATGATCTGGGGAAAACCTCTCTGTGCCCATATACCTGGGGCCAATGAACGGGAGATCATTATTATTTGGGAAAATCTGTCTTTGCAGATCTATCTTGGGCCAATCTAAATTTGACCAGTCTATCTGGGACAATCGATCTGGGTCCAATGTCTGGGATGAATCTCTCTAGGCCAGTCTCTCTAGGACAAATCATCTCGGGAAAAACTCCCTTCCTCTAATCTCTCTTAAGCTTTCTCTCTTGGGCCAATCTCTCATGGGCCAAACTATCTCAGGTCAATCTCTCATGGGCCAAACTATCTCGGGCCAATCTATCTTGGGCCAATCTATCTCATGCCAATCTGTTACAGTGAGTCCTTCTCGAGCCAATAAATCTCTGGGCAATCTATCTCAGGCCAAACAATCTTGGCGAACCTATCTTGGGCCAGTCTATCTTTGGAAAATCGATATGGGGCCAATCAATTTTTGTTGTATGTAGTTTGGGCCAATCTATCTAGAGCCAAATAATCTAGGACCCATTTATGTTGGGCCAATCTATATTGGGCCATTTTATCTTGGACCAATCTATCTTGGGCCAACCTATCTTGGGCCAATTTATCTTTGGCAAAACAATTTTGAGCCAATCTATATCAGGCCCATCTACCTGGGGCCAATCATTCCTGGACCAAACCATCATGGGCCAGCCTAACTGGGGCCAGTGTATATTGAGCTATCTCTGGTCAACCTATCTTGGGTCTATCAATATTCGGCCAATCTATTACTGACCAATATACCTCAGGCCAATCTATCTCATTCCAGTCTATCTTAGGCCAATCTAAATTTGGCCAATCTACCTAAGGCCAATCTATTCTGGGCCTATCTGTCCTGTGCCAATCCCTCTTGAGCCCATCTATTTAGGGATAAATCTATCTAGGGCCAATCTAACTAGGGCCAATGTATCCTGGGCAAGTATCTAGGGTCAAAATATGGGGGGACACTATGTCTTGGGACCATCTATCTGGGACCAATCTACCTCTGGCCAATCAATATGGGGCCCAACTATTTTTGGTCAATGTATCTTGAGCCATTCTATCTAAGGCCAATAATTCTGGGACCAATCTAACTGGGGCCAACCCATGAGTGGCCAATCTATGTTGAGACAATTTAACTCGGGCCAATCTATCTGGGACCTAACTACCTTGGGAAAATATCTCTGGAGCCAATTGATCTTGGGCTTATATATTTTGGGCCCTAGTATGTGGAGCCATCAAATCTAGAACCAATTAATCTTGGGCCAATCTATCTTGAGAAAATCAACCTTGGGCCAATCTATCTGGGGCCAAACCATCTTGAGCAATTTACCTGGGGCCCACCTATCTGGGGCCAATTTATGTGGGGCTAATCAATCTTGGGACAATCTATTTTGTTCCAATGTATATTGACCAATCTATCTTTGGCCTGTCTTGCTGGGGCCAGTCTATCTTGGGACTATCTACCTTGGATTATTCGACCTGGAGCCAATCCCTCTAGGGACAGTAAATCTTGGGACAATCTATCCCTAGCCAATCAACCTTGGGCAATCAATCTTGGGCCAATCTATCTTCGGCCAAGCAATCTTGGGGCAATCTATCTTGGACCTTTCTGTCTCCGGCCAATCTATCTTGGACCAGTCAATCAGTGTCCATCTAACTGGATCCAATCTATCTGAGTCCTTCTCTCTGAAGCCAATGTATCTGTGGCCAGTCTATGTGGGGTCAATCTATCTTGGGCCAAATTATCTGGGACTATATATCTTGGGCCAACCTATCTAGGTCAATCTATCTTGGGCAAATCATTCTTGAGCCAGTCTATCTTGGGCCAGTCTACCTTGGGTCAATCTCTCTTGGGCCAATCGACTTGGGGACAATCTATTGGGGCCAATCTCTCAGGCATCAAAATATCTTGCGCAAAACTTACTGAGGCCAAATCTCTCTTGGGATTGTCTCTCTTGGGCCAATCAACCTAGGGCCCACCTGTCTGGGGCCAACCTATTTGGGGGCAATTAATCTGTGGCCTATCTATATTGTGCTCATTACTCTTGGGCCAATATATCTCGGCCCAATCTATCTAGGGCCAAAAATCTGGTGCCTATTTATCTGGGACCAATCTATGTGGTGTCAATCTTCTTCTGGACAATCTACCTTGAGCCTATGTATCTTGGGCTAATCTATCTTGATTCAATCTATCTTGGACCAATCTAGCTGGTTCCAATCTATCTTTGAGCAGTCTTTCTATGTGCCAAAGTATCTGGGGCCAATCTATGTGGATACAATCTATGTGGGGCCAATCCCTCTGTGGCCAATCAATCTGTGGCTAATCTCCCCTTGACCCTATCTCTCTTGGGCCAATTTTTCTTGGACAGATCTATCTTAGGCTAAACTATGTGTGGTAAATCTCTCGGGGAAATCTATATGTGGCCAATCTACCTTGGGCCAATCTATCTTGGGCCCATCTCTCTTGGGCCAGTCTATCTTTTGCCAGTCACTTAGGCCAATCTATCTTGGGACAATCTGTCTGGAGCCAGTCTCTCCAGAGTCAGTCTATGTTGGATCCATCTATCCTGGGCCAATCTATCATGGGTGAATCTATCTTGGGCCAATCTATCTCTGGCCAATAGTTCTTGGCCAATATATCTTGGGAATATCTATCTGGCCCAATAGACATTGGGTCAAACTATCTGGGAAAAATCTGTTTTGTGCTATCTATCTAGGGCCAATTTTTCCTGGACCATTCTATATGGGACCAACCTACCTGAGACCACTCTATCTTGGGTCATTATATCTTTGTCCAACATATCTGGAGTCGATATGTCTTTTGCCAATCAATCTTGGGCCAATCAGTCTTGGGCAAATCTATCTTTGATCAAAAAATCTTGGCCCAATCTAAATGGCTCCTGTCTATCTATCTATGGGTAACGTGTCTCCAGTAAATCTATCTCAGGCCAATCTATCTCAGGCAAATCTATCTCACGACAATCTATTTATGGTCAATCTATCTTCCGCAAGACAATCTTAGGCCAATCAGTCTATGGTCAATTGATCAGCGGTGAATTTATCTGGGCCTAATCTATCTTGTGCCAATCTGTCTTCAGCCACTATTTCATGAGACAATATATGTAGGGCCTATCTATCTGGGGCCAATCTATCTTGGGCCAATATATCTTGGGCCAATTTTCTTTGACCAAACTCCTCTTGCCAATCTATTCTCTGGCCAAACTGTCTTAGGCCAAGCTATTTGCGGTTGATCTATCTTGTGCTATACAAACTTCGGCAAAACTATCTTGGACTTATATCTGAGGCTAATCTATTGTGGATGAATCTGACTATAGAACAAAAAATCTATCTGGGCCAGTCTATCTGGGGCCCATTTATCTTGGACCAATCTATCTGGACCCAATCAATAATGGGCCAATCTATCTTCCACCAATCTCCCTTGGACCAATCTCCTGCCAATCTAACTTGGGACAATCTAGCTTTAGCCAATCTATCTGGGGCCAATCTATCTTGACCCTATCTATCTTGGGCCTATCTATCTTGGTTTAATCTATATGGGAACAAGGTAGCTTGGGCCAATGTATGTTGGGCCAAACTATATTCAGCAAATGTATCGTGGGCAAATCTCACTTCAGCCAAGAAATCTTGGGCCAATATATCTCAGGGCCAATCTTCTTTCGGTCAATCTATGACCAATCTTTGGGCCATTCTATAATATATAATATTATAGAATGTATAATATTATACATATATATATGTATAATCGGGTCTATATTTGTCTTGCTGATCTATATCAGGCCAATCTATCACTTTCCAAACTATCTGTGACCAATACTCGACAACCCTACCTCTGGACAACTTTTCTTTGGCCAACATGTCATTGGTCAATCTATATTGGAAAGTCTCTCTTGCAGCAATATCTGGGACCATTGTATCCTTAGCTAATCTATCTTTGGCCAGTATATATTGGGTCAATCTATGTGTAGCCAATGTATCTTGGGTCAATCTGTCTTGGTCCAATCTATCTGGGGCCAATCTATTGTGGGACAATCAATTTTGAGCCAATCTGTCTTGGGCCAATCTCTCTTAGGCCAATATATCCTGTGCCAATCTGTAGTGGGGCAGTCTATCTTGGGCAAATCTGTCTTTGGTCAATCTATTTAGGGCCTATCTATTTGGAGGCAAACTATCCTGGACCAATTTGTCTTTGACCAGGACATCTCTAGACAATCTCGCTGGGGTTGCTCCCTCTTAGGCCAATCTATCTTTGGCCAAACAATCTTGAGCTAATCTATCTCAGGCCAAAATATCTTGGGCTAACCTATCTCGGGCCTATATATCTTGGCCCAGGCTATCTTTGGCCACCAACCGATCAGGGGCAATCTATCTGGGTTCAATCTATCTGGGGTCTACCTATCTTGAGCACGTCTATGTATGGCAAATATCCCTGGAACCTATCTGTCTGGGCCATATTATGTGGGGCAAATCTATCCTGAGCCAATCTTTCTTGGGCCACTCTATTTTGGACAATCCATCTTGGGTCCATCTATCTTGTACCTTGGGTCAATTAATGTTCAGCCAAAGGCTATTGGGCCATTGTTTCCTGACCAGTACATCTTGGGCCAAACTTTCTGGGCCAATCTTGCTCAGAACATTTATCTTATCTTAGGACAATCTATCTTGTGCCAATCTCTCTTCTACCAATCTTCCTTGTGTCAATCTGTTTGGGGCCAATCTATTTGGAGCCAATCTATTTTGAACCATTCTATCCAGAGCCAAACTATCTTGGGGCAATATTTGGGGCCAACCTATCTGGGGCCGGTCTACCTGCAGCCAATCTATATTGGGCCAATCTATGTGGGGCAGGTATATCTGGGCCAATTTATCTTATGCCAATCTATCTTCAGCCACTATTTCATGGGACAATTTATCTAGGGCCAATCTATCTGAGTTCAAACTATCTTGGGTCAATTTACCTTGAGCCAATCTCCTTTGTGCCAATCCTGCTTGAGACAAAATATCTTAGGCCAAATTATTTGGGGCCAGTCAATCTTGTGCCATTCTAACTTTGGCCAAACTAATTTAGGCTTATATATCTGGGACTAATCTATTGCAGGCTATCTGACTCCAGACCAGCTATTTAGGGCCAGTCTATCTGGACTATCTTGAACCAATATATCTATATTTATCTTGAACCAATCTATCTGAACCCAATCAATAATGGGCCAATCTATCTTCCGCCAATCTCCCTTAATGAATCTACCTTGTGCCAATTTAACTTGGGACAATCTAGCTTTGGCCAATCTATCTGCAGCTAATCTATTTTGGGCCTATCTATCTTGGGTCAATATATCTTGGTTTAAGCTATCTGGGAACAAGGTATTTTGGGCCAATGTAGCTTGGGCCAATGTATGTTAGATCAAAATTTCTTGGGCCAAACAATATTCGGTAAATCTATCTTGGGCAAATCTCACTTTGGACAAGTAATCTTGGACCATTCTATCTCGGGTCGATATTTATCGTGTCCATCTATATCGGGCCAGTCTATCACTGGCCAAACTATCTGGGCAATCCTATCTCTGGAAAATCTATGTTTTGCCAACTTATTTTTTGGAAATCTATATTGCAAATTCTTTCTTAGGGCAATTTCTCTGGGGCCATACTATCCTTGGCCAATCTATCTTTGGCCAGTATATATTGGGCCAATCTATGTGTGGCCAATCTGTCTTGGCCAATCTATCTGGGGCCAATCTATTTTGGACCAATTTATCTCATGTCTCTATACCTTGGACCAACCTATCTTGAGTCAACTCATATTGGATCGATCTATCTTAGGCTATTCTACCTGGGCGCAATCTATCTGGGCCAAATGATCTTTGACAAATCTAACTGGGGTAAATCGATCCTGGGTTAATCTACCTTGGCCAATCTATCTCAGACCAATCAATGTGGGGCCTATCTATCTGGGGCCAATATATCTTGGGCCAAACTTCCTGGGGCCAAACTCTCTTGTGCTAATCTATCTGGGGCCATCTATCTTAGGTCAATTCATCTAGAGCCAAACTATCTGGGGCAAATTAATCTGGTACATATCCAAGTGGGGCCAATCTATCCTTGGACAATCTATCTTGAGTACACATAGTTGCAGCCAATCTATTGTCTATCTCTGGCCAATGTTTCTTCAGACAATCTACCTTCAGCCAATCTGTCTTGAACCTAGCATTCTTGGGTCAATTTATCTCGGGCCAATATATCTCGGGCTCATCTATCTCGGGCCAATATATCTTGATTCAATCTATCTAATATATCTGGAACCAATCTATCCTCGGCCAATCTTCTTGCACAAATCTATCTGGGGCCAGTCTCTCTGGACCCATCTATCTGGAGCTGTTCCTTGGGGCCAGTCTATCTTCGGTCACACTACATGGAACCAATGTATCTAGGTTCACTGTATCTAGTGCCAATCTATCTTGCACCTGTCTATCTGGAACCAATCTATCTTGGGCAAATCTATCTGCGGCCAATGTATATGGAGTCTATGTATCTTGGCCAAACTATGTTGAACCAGTCTTTCTCAGGCCAATCTATCTGGGCCTATCCTATGTGGGGCCAATATATCTTGGGACAATCTATCATGGGTCCATATATCTTTGGCTAATCTGTCTTGGCAAATCTATCTTGAGTTGACCACCTGGGGCCATTCTCTCCTGAGCCAATCTATCTTCAGCCAATCTATTCTGGACCAGTCTTTCTCGAGCCAATCTTTCTTCAGTAAATCTATCGCTGGCCAATATAACCAGGAGAGTCAATCTCGGGAGAGTGCATCTTGGGCCAATCTATCTTTGGCAAATCTATCTCTTGTCCATCTACCTTGGACTAATATATCTTTTTCAATCATTTATTAAGGTACTTTTTACTCTGTTAAGACACAGACACACACAAGCACACACACAAACAGATTAAATATACAAAACCCTATAACCCCTTCAAATGCGATGTGAATGCTAACCGTTTACTAATACACTGATGAAAGGTATCGACGAGTTTATCATAACACTAACTTCATAACACAGTAATCTACACACTTCTATATTTTCTTATAAAAAGGAATATCAATTTCTTATAGAGTAGCTTTCACTCCATTCTGACATTTTCATTTAGCATAAGCCATTCATACTAATTCATACCATTCATACCATTCATACTAATCCTAAACTATATTTTTTCATAATCCTGACTAAAGCATAACATACCTGAATACCCTAGGTAACCCAATAAAACTAATCCTGTAGTTAAAAACTATTAGTATAAAATTAATCCTGTTTAGCATTTTAAAAGTTAACACAATAATGACTCCATAATAATTTGAAGAGTTTACCTGTTAACTAACCTAGTCCTACATAATTCTCTAAATTTCGTCATAAGCAACACAACCACAGACCTTGACATATTCAATATTGCTAAAGCAGAATCTTTTATATGACAGCAAGCTGACCCTAACACTCATTTACAACCTGCACCATACCCTGTGATTAAGCAATGGAATATTAATGATGAAAATAGATAAAGCCAAAGTTGAAGCCTGATAGTAAACTATATCGATTTACTTGCCCAATATAAACACTCAAATGTGTTTAATGCATAGTCTTAATGAGACATAGGTTGAGGCTTACAATGTACCAATCTTAATAAGATTGGAACTCTAAGACAACACAAGCATTAATCAAGACTCTAAATAACACAGTTAAGCCTAAACACAAAGCTAAATGGTCCAAATAATGCACATATCATACAACCATCATAATGTACACATCATACAACCATACAACCATAGGTGTAGGTTATGCATAACTCAAATCTAGTAGCCCTCTTAGCGCAGTAGGCAGCGCGTCAGTCTCATAATCAAATCTATACGTATACTTACATTTTAATCAAAACAGATCAGTAAATGGGTGTTTCATGGATTAGACATAGATTCAGGATCACATTGTGCTTATTGTTAAAAGATCCAACTCTCCCGTGCCCGCCCGCGGCAGCGGGACAGCTCGGAGCACCCCCGCCCCGCCGGGCAGGTCCCAGTCATTCGCCCACCGCGCCTGATCCCGCCCTCCCGTGTCCGACAGGTATTTTGGCTCTTCCCCTTGGAGACCCTGTGCCAGCCGGAAAAGCGCCCCCCGCGTCCCGTGCAGCCTGCGGCAGCGGGACAGCTCGGAGCACCCCCGCCCCGCCGGGCAGGTCCCAGTCATTCGCCCACCGCGCCTGATCCCGCCCTCCCGTGTCCGAACAGATTAGGGGCGTGTCCTGTCATTTGGGGGCGTGGCCTCAAAAGTGGACGTGGCCTGTTTCCGGAGCACAGGCCGCTAACGCGGCCGCAGATATTTTTCTTACCATTCTATGCATTGTCCTTTGGCCACAATTGATTGAACCCATTCCTCCGAAGAACTCCCTCATCATCTTAGTTACTATATGTTGATACTCAACTAACCTAGCCTATCCTAACTTCACAAAAACTGTCAATGAACACATCAACTTGCACAGAAAAATACTTTGTCAAAAGAGCATAGCCAAAAATCTTTAGTCGAGGTTCCTCCCAAGCTAACGAGAGCTCCAGATAGTAAAGCCCATAACAACATGAAGAAACTGAGAAAATCCCCACCACTAGGAGAGAGCCAAGAGAATATCTCACTAACCTCACCAGCAACCTCCCAGAAATACACCATCCTCTCAGATAGAGAATTCAGAGAGGAAATTGTCAGGATGGTTCACGAACTCAACACAACTATGGAACGAACATCCAATAAATTAAGGGAGGATATGGATGCAGCGTTGCAACGCTCCACCAAGATAATCCAGGAAGAAATGAGAGCAGAAATTTCAAAGCTACGAACAGAAGTCACACAACTAAAAGAATCAGTAGATGAAATGAAAAACTCCCTAGGAGCCCTCAATAGTAGAATGACTACAGCCGAAGACAGAATCAGTGAGCTTGAAGATGAGCTGCACAAAGCATATAGACAACAGCAAATAATGGCGAAAGACCTCAAAATGGCTCTAGAGCGAGTTCGAGTCCTAGGGGACGACCTCAGGAGAAACAACATAAGAATCATGGGAGTGCCGGAACCACACGGAACCAATCCCAATGAAAAAAACACCATTAAAGACATCATTGCTAAAAAATTCCCAGAGCTAGAGAATGCGGACATCCAGATACAAGGAGTCCGAAGGGTACCAGCTAAAAGGGACCCAAATAGAAAATCCCCAAGGCATATCATAGTCAGAATGATGGATGCCGTGGATAGAGACACAATACTGCAAGTAGCAAGATCAAAGAAGGAGATCATATACAAAGGCGCACCCCTTAGATTCACAGCAGACCTATCAGAAGAAACCCTCCAAGCCCGAAGACAATGGTGGGATATAGTGAAAAAACTTCATGAAATGAATGCCTCACCAAGAATACTCTACCCGGCTAAACTCTCAGTTAAACTTGAAGGAACCATACATTATTTCATGGACAAGCAACAGCTCAGGAACTTCATAGACTCAAGACCAAATTTAAAAGAAGGACTCAAAGGGCTACTATAAGACAAGGAAAAAGACCTATAAGAACAACAAACCCTACAGAAAAATGGCACAAAATCCAATGACAATAATCTCTCTTAATGTTAACGGGTTAAATGCACCAATCAAGAGGCACAGAGTGGCAAAATGGATTCGGAAACTAAACCCAACTTTCTGCTGCCTACAAGAAACACATCTGAATAGCCGGAACAAACACAGACTAAAAATCAAAGGATGGAAAACAATCCTGCAAGCAAACAGCCCCCTCAAAAAAAAAGCGGGGGTGGCCATACTAGTATCCGATAGCATAGATTTCAGGCTGAAAAAGATCAGAAGGGACAGCAAAGGTCATTTTATATTCATCAAGGGATATGTGCAACAGGAAGAAATCACACTCCTAAATGTATACGCACCTAATGAACGACCAGCGAAATACTTAAAAGAACTCCTAACAGAATTTAAGGAGGACATAACTAGCACCACGATAGTAGTTGGAGATTTCAACACTGCCTTATCACCTCTGGATAGATCGACAAGAACAACACTCAGCAAGGAAACGATGGCCCTGAAGGAAGAAATGGAGGAGACAGGGCTAATAGACCTATACAGGGCTATATACCCCAAAAAGAAAGAATACACATTCTTTTCCAGCGCACATGGAACATTTTCCAAAATAGACCATGTTCTGGGCCACAAGTTATACCTTAATAGAATTGGAAAGATAGAAATTGTATCAACTATCTTTTCAGACCATGATGCACTGAAGATGGAAGTTAATCATGCACAGACGCGGAGAACCAAATCAAACACTTGGAAATTAAACAACTCACTATTGAACAATGAGTGGGTCACGGAGGAAATCAAGAAAGAAATTAAGAGATACCTCGAAACAAATGAGAATGAAGACACAAGCTACCAGAACCTATGGGACGCAGCTAAAGCTGTGTTAAGGGGAAAATTTATAGCTCTGCAAGCCTTCCTCAGAAAGGAAGAAAGGGCCTATATAGATAGTTTGACTTCGCAGCTCAAGATCTTAGAAGAGGACCAGCAAAAGGAACCCAAACCAGATCGAAGGAAAGAAATAATAAAACTTAGAGCAGAAATTAACGATATGGAAACCCGAAAAACAATCCATAAGATCAACGAAACAAAGAGCTGGTTCTTCGAGAAAATAAATAAGATTGATAAACCGCTAGCAAGACTCACAAAGAAAGAAAGAGAGAAAACCCTAATAAACCGAATCAGAAATGAAAAGGGGGACATCACAACAGAAACCAAGGAGATTCAAAGGATCATCAGAGACTACTTTGAAAGTCTGTATGCCACAAAACACTCTTGTGAGAACCTAAAAGAAATGGATGAGTTCCTTGACTCCTACAACCTCCCAAGACTGAGCCAAGAAGACGTGAAATACCTGAATAGGCCCATAAATATCAAGGAAATCGAAACGGTAATCAAAAGTCTCCCCAAAAGATCCAACTCTACCTCAAAACAAGCTTTAGTCAAAACT
Organism: Sorex maritimensis; assembly: GCA_030324115.1. NCBI lineage: Eukaryota > Metazoa > Chordata > Mammalia > Eulipotyphla > Soricidae > Sorex > Sorex maritimensis. Next base: position 6,709 of record JASTTN010022289.1, on the reverse strand, counting down.
CTAAATGACACAGCTAAACCAGCCGAAACCGGTATTTAAGCCTAAACCAAATGCTAAACAGACCAAACAATGTGCGTAATCATAAAAATATCCATTCATAATGTGTAAGCTATGCATGACTCAAGTCTATACCTAGACTTAGGTTTTAACCAAAACAGACCAGTAAACGGGTATTTCACGCATTAGAATAGATTCAGGATCACATTGTACCTAACATAATTAGATCGGAACTCTACTTCCAAACAAGCATCAATCAATACACTAAATGACACAGACAGTAAAACCAGTAGAAACCGTGTGCTTAAGCCTAAGAAGACCAAATAACGTCCATAATCATAAAAACATCCATTCACAATGTGTAAGCTATGCATAAATCAAATCTATACCAACCTTGTATTTTATCCATAACTACCAGTAAATTGGTGTTTCGTGTATCCGACATAAGTTCAGGCTCACATTATACCTGTCTTAATAAGATCGGAACTCTACTTCAAAACAAGCATTAATTAAAAAGCTGAATGACACCGCTAAACAGGCAAAAACTGGTACTTAAGCCTAAACGCAAGGCTAAAGAGACCAAATAATGTCCGTCTCATACAGCCATCTATTCAAATGCATAAGCTATGCAGAACTCAAGTCTATAGATAGACTTACATTTCAACCAAAACTGACCAGTAAATTGGAGTTTTATGGAGTACATATAGGTTCAGGCTCACATTGTACCTATCTTAATAAGATAGGGACTCTACGTCAAAACAAGCATTGATCAAAATGATTAATGATACAGAGAGCTTAATCAGCAGAAACCATGTACTTAAACTTAAATCTAACCCTAAACAGACCGTAAAATGTCCATACTCATACAAACATCTATTCAAAATGCATAAGCTATGAAGAAGTCTAATCTATATGTAGCTTTAAACATAACCGACCAAAAAATTGGTGTTTCACGTATGAGTATACATAGGTTCAGACGTACAATGTACCTTCTTAATGAGATCGGAAATCTATACGTCAAAACAATTATCGAACAATATGCTAAAATGGCGCTTATAGCTAATCCAGTAAAAACCGTGTACTTAAAACTAAATCCAACTGTAAACAGACCATATAACTTCTGTAATCATAAAAACATCCATTCACAACGCATAAGCTATGCATAACTCAAATCTACACCTAAACATATGTTTCAGCTGTTACTTCCAGTAAATTGGTGTTTCACGGATTAGATGTAAATTCAGGCTCACATTGTACCTATCTTTAAAAGATCGAACTCTATACGACAAAACAAGCATTAATCAAAACCCTGAATGACACAGCTATACTAGCAGAAACCATGTACACAACTCTTAACACAGCTCTAAACAGTCCAAATCATGTCCATAATCATGAAAACATCCATTCATAACGTAAGCAATGCATAACTCAAATCTATACCTAAAATTACATTTTAATCATAACAACCAATAGCTTGGTGTTTCATGTATTAGACATGGGTTGATGCTCACTTTGTACATATCTTAATAAGATGAGAACTCTACGTCAAAACAAGCATTAATCACAGCTAAACCAACAGACACCGGTACTTAAGTATAAATCCAATGCTAAGCTGATCAAATATCGGTATCACAGAAACATCTATTCTAACCTATGCATTCTAACCTATTAAGCTATGCATAAATAAAATCTATACATACACTTACATTTTAGCTAAAACAGAGCAGTAAATGGGTGTTTCATGGATTAGACATAGGTTCACGTTCACATTGTACTTATCCTTAAAAGATCCACTCTATACCTCAAAACCAGCTTTAGTCAAAATTATAAATGACACAGCTATACCAGCCAAAACCAGTACTAAAGCCTAAATCCAATGCTAAACAGACCAAATAATGTGTGTAATCATAAAAATATCCATTCACAATGCGTAAGCTATGCATGACTCACATCTATACCTAGACTTACATTTTAACCAGACCAGAAAATGGGTGTTTCATGGATTAGACATAGGTTCAGGCTCACATTGTACCTATCTTAATAAAATCGGAACCCATTAACAGAGTTAATTAACTCAATGTTTAACATTAACATTTAATTGAGTTAAACATTAACTCAATTAATGTTTAACATTTAACATTAACTCAGTTAATGTTTCCAGGCAAACATTAATTAATATGCTAAATGACGCAGACAGCTAAACCAGTAGAAACCATGTATTTTTAAAAATTTTTTACATTTTAATGAATCACCGTGAGATAGTTACAAGCTTTCATGTTTGGGTTGCAATCTCACAATGATCAAACACCCATATCTCCACCAGTGCACATTCCCCACAACCAATATCCCGGGTATACCCCCCGTTTTCCACCCTCCCCCTGCCTCCATGGCAGACAATATTCCCCATAATCTCTCTCTACTTTTGGACATTGTAGCTTGCAACACAGACACTGAGAGGTCATCATGTTTGGCCCATTATCTACTTTCGGTATGCATCTCCCATCCCAACTGGTTCCTCCAGCCATCATTTTCTTAGTGATCCCTTCTCTATTCCATCTGCCTCCTCCCCTCCACTCAAGAAGCAGTCTTCCAGCTATGGGGCAATCTCCTTGGCCCTTGTATCTACTGCCTTGTATCAGGTGTCAGCCTCATGTGATGTTATTTTATACACCACAAATGAGCGCAGTTCTTCTATGTCTGTCCCTCTCCTTCTGACTCATTTCTCTTTGCATGATATTCTCCATGTCTATCCATTTATAAGCAAATTTCATAACTTCAACTCTCCTAACAGCTGCATAGTACTTCATTGAGTAGCTGTACCAAAGTTTCTTTAACCAGTCATCTGTTTTAGGGCATTCAGGTTGTTTCCATATTTTGGCTATTGTGAACAGTGCTGCAATACATATAGATACAATATAGCTACAGATGTCATTTCTACTGTGCTCTTTTGCATCCTCAGGATATATTCCCAGAAGTGGTATTGCGGGGTCATATGAAAGCTCAATTTTTAGTTTTTGAAGGACTGTCCATATTGTTTTCCAGACTTACCTACCAACCTGAGGGACAGTCTCCCACCGGTTCCCGGGCAGCGGGGGCTCCCCTGGAAACCCCCCCCCAACTCCCTGTGCTGCGTGGACATGCCTCTCCGCTCCTCTGTAACGCCCGAACTCCCAATCAGGTACTCACAAGGAGGAACCCTCCTACCCCACCCTGTGCCTCAAGAGATTACTGGGGGTATGGCCTGTATTTCACGGGGGGTGGCCTCAAAAGGAGACATGGCCACTTGCCAGAGCAGCGGCCGCTTAGCGGCCACAGTTGTAATTTTTCTTACATTACATACTATATAATCTATTTCTTCGAAAATCATCCTAGCTATCTAAATCATTTTTTTTTGCAAAATAGTTCTTTAGCTGACTTGAACTTCACAAAAGCTGTCAGTGAACAATAGAATCTGCACAAACTCCTCGTAAAGACAGCATAGCCTTAAGTCATCACTAAAGGCCCCACATAAACCAAGAGGAGCACCTGAGAGTAAGGAAGTACTCTGGAATAGGAACAAAGCCACCATCATCAATTTAGCACAAACAGAATCCCCCTTGCAGAAAGAGGGAATAGGGATAGACAACTACAAGGCTACAACTCTAGACTTCCATAACAATATGAAGAAACAGCGAAAATCCCCTTTACAAAGAGAAGATGAAGAAAAGATTCCAGAAATCTCCACAGGGTCTACCCACATACTGGACCTCTCAGAAAAAGAATTCAGAGAACAAATCTTGAAGAGAGTCGATGTACTCAAAGCAACCATGGAACAGACATCCAATAAATTAAGGGAGGAGATGAATGATGCTTTGGAATGGTCAACCAAGAAAATGCAAGAAAAAATGAGATCAGAAATTTCAAAGCTACGAACAGATGTCACAAAGCTACAAACAGAAGTCACACAAATAAAGGAGTCGGTAGATGAATTAAAAATCTCAGTAGGTGCCCTCAACAGTAGAATGACTATAGCTGAAGAGAGAATCAGTGAGCTTGAAGATGAGCTGCACAAAGCTTATAGACAACAACAAATAATGGCAAAAGACCTCAAAATGGCTATAGAGCGAATCAGAGTCCTTGGGGATGACTTCAAGAGGAACAACATAAGAATCATTGGAGTATCAGAAGCACAGGGAAGTAATCCCAATGAAAAACCACAGTGAAAGACATCATTGCTAAGAAATTCCCAGAGCTGGAGAAGGCAGGCATCCAGATCCAAGGAGTCCGAAGAGTACCAGCAAAAAGAGACGCGAATAAAAAGACTCCAAGGCATATCATAGTCAGAATGACGGATGTGGTGGATAGAAACACAATTCTGCAAGCAGCAAAGTCAAAGAAGGAAATCACATACAAAGGAGCACCCCTCAGATTTACAGCAGACCTATCAGAGGAAACCCTCTGAGCCCAAGGACAATGGTGGGACATAGTGAAAAAAATCAACGAAATGAACGCCTCACCAAGAATACTTTATCTGGCTAAACTCTCACTCAAACTCGAAGGAACCATACACTATTTCTCAGATAAACAACAACTCAGGAACTTCATAGACTCAAAACCAAACTTAAAAGAAGGTCTACAGGGGCAATCGTAAGTCAAGGAAGAACCCCACAAGAACAACAAACCCCACAGAAAGATGACACAAAACGCCATGAGAATAATCTCTCTCAATGTCAATGGCCTAAATGCACCAATTAAGAGACATAGAGTGGCAAAATGGATTCAGAAACTAAACCCAACATTCTGCTGCCTGCAAGAACCACACCTGAACAGTCAGGGCAAACACAGACTCAAAGTCAAAGGGTGGTCAGAGGAAACCCTCCGAGCCCGAAGACAATGGTGGGACATAGTGAAAAGACTCAACGAAATGAATGCCTCACCAAGAATACTTTATCCGGCTAAACTCTCACTCAAACTCGAAGGAACCATACACTACTTCTCGGGTAAACAACAGCTCAGGTCCTTCATAGACTCAAAACCAAACTTGAAAGAAGGTCTAAAGGGGCTACTGTAAGACAAGGTGGAGCCACATAAAAACAACAAATACCACAGAAATATGACACAAAATCCTATCACAATAATCTCTCTCAATGTCAACGGCCTAAATGCACCCATCAAGAGACACAGAGTGGCAAAATGGATCCAGAAATTAAACCCATCATTCTGCTGCCTGCAAGAAACACACCTGAACAAACAGAGTAAACATAGACTCAAAGTCAAAGGATGGAAAACAATCCTGCAAGCAAACAAACCCATTAAAAAAGCTGGAGTGGCCATCCTAATATCCGACAACATAGATTTCAGGTTGAAAAAGATTAAAAGGGACAGCGAAGGTCATTTTCTGTTTATCAAGGGATATGTACAACAGGAAGAAATCACACTCTTAAACATATATGCACCTAATGAGCGACCAGCTAAATATTTAAAACAACTCCTTGCAGACTTCAAAGAGGACATCACTAACAGCACAATAGTAGTCAGAGACTTCAATACGGCCTTATCGCCTCTAGATAGATCGACAAGAACAAAACTCAACAAGGAAACACTGACTCTGAAAGAAGAAATGGAAGAGAGAGGCCTAATAGACCTATACAGGGCCTTACACCCCCAAAAGAAAGAATACACATTCTTTTCCAGTGCACACGGAACATTTTCTAAAATAGACCATGTACTGGGCCCCAGAACATACCTCAATAGAATCGGAGAAATAGAAATTGTATCAACCATCTTTTCAGACCACGATGCGCTGAAGATAGAAGTTAACCACTCACTGACACGGAGAATCAAGTCAAACACTTGGAAATTAAACAATTCAATGTTGAGCAATGAGTGGGTCAGGAAGGAAATCAAGGAAGAAATCAAAAAATACTTAGAAACAAATGAGAATGAAGACATGAGCTGTCAAAACCTATGGGACGCAGCTAAAGCCGTGTTAAGGGGAAAATTTATAGCTCTCCAAGCATTCCTCAGGAAGGAAGAAAGGGCCCACATAGACAGCCTGACTTCACGACTCAAGACCTTAGAAAAGGACCAGAAAAAGGAACCCAAACCGGATCGAAGGAAAGAAACAATAAAAATTAGAGCAGAAATTAATGACATGGAAACCAAAAAGACAATCCGAAAGATCAATGAAACAAAGAGCTGGTTCTTCGAGAAAATAAACAAGATTGATAAACCGCTAGCAAGACTCACAAGGAAAGAAAGAGAAAGAACCCTAATAAATCGAATCCGAAATGAAAAGGGGGACATCATAACAGAAACCAGTGAGATTCAAAAGATCATTAGAGACTACTTCGAAAGTCTATATGCCACAAAACAGGAGAACCTAAAAGAAATGGATGGATTCCTCGATTCCTACGATCTCCCAAGACTGAACAAAGAAGACTTGGAATACCTGAATAGACCCATCAATGTTAAGGAAATTGAAACTGTGATCAAAAACCTCCCCAAAAACAAAAGCCCAGGCCCAGATGGTTTCACTGGCGAATTCTTCCAAACATTTAAAGAAGACCTGCTGCCTGTTTTCCTCAAACTTTTCCAGGAAATTGAAAAAACAGGAACTCTCCCAAACAGTTTCTATGAAGCACACATCTCCCTAATACCAAAAGCAAACAAAGACACCACTAAGAAAGAAAATTACAGACCAATATCCCTGATGAACACCGATGCGAAGATC
>JASTTN010022288.1:12500-39543 GCA_030324115.1 Sorex maritimensis | reverse complement strand
AAAGAAAAGAAAAGAAAAGAAAAGAAAAGAAAAGAAAAGAAAAGAAAAGAAAAGAAAGAAATTAACCTCTTCTTGGGAAAATAAAGTTTCTGAGCTATGCCCAAAATAAGTGTCATGTGCCCCCTGTTAGGGTTTGCACCCTGTGTCACTGAAAATGTGCATGTATTGTTACTTCCCCATTTTGCCTACTTCCTCATGTAATCAATTATAAAAAAAAAAACTAGCTTGAGAGAAATAAAGAGCTTTTGCTTTTGCTTGCTTGCTTGATCGAAGCCTTGTCTTGCTCCCATTCTTCTCTCTCTCTCTTTCTACCACTCTCGCACCCTCTCCAGGTTACCCACGTTGACCAGACCCGAGGGATGGGACATTATCTGTCTGCTTCCTGCCACAGGAGCAGCCTGAAGCCCAGGCATGGATTCTGATTCAGCTCCCTCCGGCCAGTGCCTCAGAAAGGGAAATTTGAACTTCTGTCAGTAAAGGAAACTGAGGATGTTAGGATCCGGTGTGGATAATTTCCCCCTCCGAACCCGCACAAAGAGCTCAGCCAGTAATGTAATAAACAAGCGGAGTTTACTAGCCAGCTAGCTGGGGTCAAGCTTCTAGGCACGCAGGCCCAAGCAAGACCCCAAACAAGGGAAAAGCTGCAAGTTTTATAGTTGATGTTTACATCAGCTTACATCCTAACCCGCATGTACACATTTTAACAAAAGCATAAGCGAAAATGCACGTTTCATGATTCGGAAGAAAACATAGTTTCAAATAGTACAAACCAGCAGTTACAGATAGGTGATCTAGACGTGTCTTCCGAACATTCTGGCAGCTCCACACCCTGCTTGTGTCTGGGTGGCTTCTATAGACAGGGAACAGCGGTTATGAAACTATTTGCCAAGGCCGAGTGTTCAGCCCAAATGACCTTCCCTCACAGATGGTGGGGGCGGGGCAGTGGGGGAGAATCGGGGGCTTTTTTTTAAATTTCTTTTATTAATTCACCATGTGGAAAGTTACAAAGCTTTCAGGTTTAAGTCTCAGTTATACAATGCTCAAACACCCGTCCCTTCACTAGTGAATCGGGGGCTTTAAGAAAAACAAAAAGGTTTAAGTAAAACAGGATGTGGAGCAGGAACCAGGCATGATGGAGTTGCTCCTGCCCCGCTCTGTGTCCATCAAGGAGAGGGAGAAGGGAGGGGTGGCAGATGCATGCTAACATGGAAGGAAAGTTCCAGGCCTTTGTGGGGGGAGTCTTTGACCCAGAAAGGAATGAGTGAAGATGGAGGTGAAAGCCACAGGCATCCCTGGCCCTTACTCTGGTCCTTGAGAATCCGGACTGCAGACCCAGGGTTCTTCTGCAGGCCTTGGCACTTGAGCTGGTGTCATGCGTGGCAGGGCAGCATCCGGGAGTGCCCAGGCACTGGGTGTGTGAAGACACAGCCCGGCCAACACGGCCAACACGTTGTACTTCACCCATTGCCTCATAAAGGCCACCAAGGGCCGAGATAACAGAATGGGAAAGTCAGTTATTGGGTTTCCCAAACAGTAGCGACCAGGGTCCAAAGACTGAGGCCTAAGGACTCTGCAACAATAAACATGTCTTTAACATTTTGATGATGACCTTTTTGTCCCCCTGGGTCTCCTTAGCACCCCCTCCCCACCCCCATCAGTGTGGTCCACTCAGAACAGGACGGACGGAGGTTGAAGCAGTTCCAGGTTGTGTGGGGGATTAGAGTTGGACAGGCCCCAGGCGCGGCCGGTGCCCTGCCCCATGCACTTTCACTCCCCTGCCTGATTCCATGACCGCTGGCCAATGATTAACCGTGTGTTTAGATGAAGATTCGGGGCCCCACACCTCAGGGTCATGATGGTTCAGATAGGACCAGAGTCTTGGAACGAGGAAGATACAAATGGTTGATTTGGTAACATCACCGGCGCTTTGGTTCTAAACTTTGTACGGTGCATAGTTTCCAGAAGCACAAAAAACAAAGAGGCCCCTTAGGCCAGCTGACGTCATTGTCCACATAGTGGCCTGTGGTTGTCACCGCGTCAGGATCGTCCTTCTCCTGAGGAAGTGAGAGGCGGCCCTTTCACTCATGGCATACGGATTTGTATGCAGCCCACCTTGGTCATCCTTGAAGCCTCTGCCTGGCCCGCAGGGTGCCTGTCAGCAGGGTGGAGCAGCCCCTCAGGCCAGCCCCGGACAGACCCTCTCTGAGAGCAGTTGATGTGGAAAGCTACAAGCACTTCCCACTTGTCTAAGCCACGTGTATTTGAGGTCTGTCTCCTCTAGCATCCTTCTGTCTACGTTTTGGAACCAATCAGGGTGCATAAGAGCCAAACCACAGGGCCTGGGGGATTGCTCAGTGGTGCCGAGCTGAGCGAGTGTGAGGTCACACTGTCTTGTAAGTATCAGGTCGTTCCTGGCTTTCCGCCCACGCACCCAGTATCAGCCCAACGGCTCTGCTGATTGTGCCCGGCAGCTCTGGAATTTGCCCTCCCCAGCTCCACAAGCACTCCGGGGGCAAGCGAGATGCCTCCGTGAACCAGCGTGCATGTTTGGCACGCAGGGGTCCTTGCTAGGATCTCTGGTATCACGTGGTTCCTCGGAGAACTACCGGGAAAAGCCTCTGGGCACCACTTGGATGTGGCTTCAAAACCAAAACCAAACCAAAAAAAAAAAAAAAAAAAACAAAGAAACCCAACTAATGAGAGTAACAATAAAACCCACAGCCAGGTACCACACCCGGGTATCCTGCTACCCGTGGCATACACATCCGCGTTTGTAAAAGTCGTCCAGGTAATGCCACGTGCAGCCACGGCCGAGCATCTGAGAATCGCCGTTTGATGATGTGTCTGAGTGAACTTGGACGCTCCTCTTCTCCCAGGAAGTTCTAAGGGGAGATCTCCTGGCTTCCTCCCTCCTCCCTGCCCCCAGCTCACTACCAGTCTCCCTCAGAAGCAGAGGCTCGCAGACTCCTTTCCATGTGCCATCTGCAACAGGTGATCACAAACCTAGTGACTTCAGACACAGGACCTTGTCATCTTACACTTCTTGGGGCTCAGAGGTTTGAAATGGGTCTCGGCAGAGAGAGCAGACGGGGATGCCTGACACTCTTCCCAGCTTCTTGCGCCCTTTGGCTCTTGCTGCATGCCACGGCCGGGCCTTCGTCCACACACCCTCTGTTGGTGACCCTCCTGCACCCTTTGACGAAGAGCCCAGTGGTTTCAGGGGGCTCCTCCAGGATAACCCCCCCACCCACCTCTTCAGGGTAACGGCTTTTCAACATGTGCAAGAGAGGCATGATTATTAAGTCATTTTATGCTGCAATTTTATTTTATTTTATTAAGTCATTTCATGCTGCAATTCCTTCCTATGACCATCACTTTACTCCACCAGAGTTTGTGGGGTTTTCTGTTTTCAGAGTTCAGAGGTCTTTTTTTTTTTTAAAGGTTATTTTTTCATTTGTTTGCTTGTTTCCGGGGGGGAGGGGCACATCCAGCAGTGATCGATCTGGGAGTGCTCTTGTTTTTCTGTTTTTCTTTTTGGGTCACACCGGCAATGCACAGGGCTTACTCCTGGCTCTGCACTCAGGATTTACACCTGACAGTGCTCAGGGACCATATGGGATGCTGGGAATCGAACCTAGGTTGGCCGCGTGAAGGCAAACACCCTCCCCGCTGTGCTATCACTCCAGCCCCCTGGGCTTCCTCTTGGCTCTGCTCTCACTCCTGGCCTGGCACAGGGGGCCACAGGTGGTACGGGGGATCAAAAGCGGGTTGAGCTCTTTACTTCAAGGTAAATGCTTTACCCATCCTACTACTACTGATCCACCCCCAGGTCTTTTATTTTCTTTTTTTAAAAAAAACACCTCTCGGGGCTGGAGCAATAGCACAGCGGGTAGGGCATTTGCCTTGCACGCGGCCGACCCGGGTTCAATTCCCAGCATCCCATATGGTCCCCTGAGCACCGCCAGGAGTGATTTCTGAGTGCAGAGCCAGGAGCAACCCCTGTGTATCGCCAGGTGTGACCCAAAAAGCAAAAAAATAAAATAAAATAAAATAAAAGAATTTTAAAAAAGCACCTCTCATGGCAAGACTTCACAGGAAATAGGCTTGGGCAGCTCAGGCTCCTTCCGCTTGGTCCCCACAGAGTGAGCTTCTCTGGGTGCAGCAGGCCAGAACTTTCACTGAACCCAAGTTCCTTTCTCTTTGGCTTCCTCCTTTGTCTGATTTTTTTTTTCTTCACCCGTTTCAGAAAGCTGTCTTGACTCTTACAGCACTTACTGGGTTCAATATGAACGTTAATTCTCTTGGCAAAAATCTTGCCCTTGACTCGTTCATTATTTATTTATTTATTTATTTAGGCAGTGCTCAGGAATTACTCCTGGCTCTGCCTTCAGGCTCTGCTCGGGGACCATAGGGGACACCAGGGATTGAACCTGGCCTGGCCATGTGCAAGGCAAATGCCCTCCCCGCTGTACTATGCTCCAGCCCCCTAGTCTTGCTTGTTTAGGACAGGATCAACAGCAGGCTGGGTTACACGGTAGACTCTTCTGGTAGGGGCCTTTGGAGGGCATCCCTTTCTGAGCAGTGCTCATTCCCTTCATTCCACGATACCACCTTTCTTGTCGATCTGCATGAACGAGGCTAAGGGAACAGCTTCATGTTTTCCAAAAGGTCTAGAGAACATGGAGTGGGTGCCCCTCCTCTTTCTTTTGGTATTGGTCATTTTTGCGACTTACTGGAAAATGGCCTTTTTGGCTGAAAGAGTCCTCCACCGTTTTAATCTTCAAAATGTTCCACTAGGGGCCAGGAAGGTGGTTCTGGGATAGAGCATTGCCTTGTACGTGTGAGGCTCTCAGTTCAATTCCCAGCATCACACATGCATGCGTGCACACACACACACACACAAACACACACATACACACACACTACACAACACACATACAAGTAAACGTTTCCACTAACACATCCTGCTTAATCTAGTTCTTGTGTTTGTGAATACTCTCGATAGTAGAAATATGAGACCTAGGAGATCTGAAAAATAAAAACCACTTCCAGAGAAGAAGACCAGCTGAATTCTGTTCTCTCTGTTACACAGAATCTGCAGCCTTATAAGCAGGCCAAAGGTTTGTGTGGAGTAGTTGGTTCTTGTACTATAACTTGACAAACCCTAGCAATGTAGGCATGCCCTGTTGGAGGAACAGCCCCGTGTGTGTGTGTGTGTGTGTGTGTGTGTGTGTGTGGTCGGAAGACACAGTGAGTGGCTTGGGCTTCGTGCTCTCAGGATACCGTGCCACAAGTTCCCTTTGGCTGACTGCTGCCAAGGTAGCAGGAAAAACCTGAAGGGCCATTTCCTTTAAAGTCCAGTCCTCTCCCCGCCCGCTCAGCAGCCTGGCTGTCACACCCACTATCTGCCTCCGGGCACCATCTTGGCGCACCAACAGCCCTGGCCCAGGGACTCCCAATTGAATCCCCAAATGGATTAGTGCCCTACAGAGATGTCTCTGGAACCCAACCACTGACAGTCTAGAATTCCAGAAGCGTGTGGCCGCTTTTGCAGCTTCACGAGCTCTCATGATACTCAAAATGAGCAAAGGAAAATGAATTATCTAGCGTTTGCCCCTGACAGGTAAGCTTGAATGGTGGTGGGGCAATTTGAGACAAAGTAGAGAGAAAGTACTGGGGACATTGTCTGCCATAGAGGCAGGGTGTGGACTGGGCGGGGTGGGGGGGAATTACTGGGGACATTGGTGGTGGAAAATGTGCACTGGTGGAGGGATGGGTGTTCGATCATTGTATGGCTGAATCTCAAACATGAAAGCTTTGCAACTGTATGTCACGGTGATTCAGCAAAATAAATAAATTAAGTCCAGTCCTCGATCATTGAGAATTCACCACCAGGAGTGATCCCTGAGCACAGAGCCAGGACTAAGCCCTTAGTGCCACCGGGTGTGACCCCCAAAACAAACTAAAACAAGAGGTCTGGAGATATCCGGCAACCCAGGGAAGCCACCAGGGTCCTCTGCTGCCTGCCCCCCACCCCGCCCCTGCTCTGGAGACTTTTCAAGGGGCTCCAGGTCCAGGGTTCAACTCGCATCTGCAGAGGCTCAGCTTACATGTGGCCTAGCTTCACCCCTGGGGAATCTGTGTACACGCGTGAGGGCCCCAGCCCAGTCTGGGGGTGAACTCTCATCCCCAGTGTCCCCCACTCCCCCCAAAGCCCATAGTCACCCTCCCCAAGAGCTGAGGCTCAAAAGGAGTGAAGGGGGAAGGAAGCTGGGCAGGCAGGAAGGACAGCCGTCCCGGGGCAGATCGCCAGAGTCTGACAGGATCACAGTGCATGCAGTGTAGACCAGTGTTTCTCAACCTTATCCTGACCATGCCCCACCTTCCCGTGGACTCCCCCTGACCCCAGCTACATCCTACACGTGGGCCCCCATGACTTCCTGTTTGTGAGATTGTCCCCCATGGCCTCTCACATATCTCCCTGAGCCCGGCTGAGAAGTGCTGGTGTTGCAGCTCGAGAGAAAGAAGGTGGAGCTGCAGCTTTGGTTTTCTCCGCACGGGCGTCTTCCACCTTAAGCCTCCTTCCCGCACCCTCCCCGGGTCTGGGGCCTGTCTTCCATCCATCCACGGTTTAAGTGCAGACAACGGAAGCGCCTGTTATGCTCAGCATTGAATAAACTTCAGGGCAGGGAGCCTGCTTGTCTTTTTGTTTGGACTGGGTTTGAGTCACTCTTTATCTAAAAGCCTGGAATCTTCTCCAGTCACTTCCTAGACATATAAGGCTCTAAAGCACTGAAGGCTAGAAATAGTCTCCCTCTTCCCCACGGCCAGTGTAAACAGGCCTCTGGGTAACAATTCATGCTGACAACCGCCCCCACGGGCTGTGCTATCTCACCCGCCCCTCAGTCTCCGTAGCACAAACTGTGAATGCCAACAGTCCAGCTCAACAGTCCAGCCCAACAGTAACCCCCAGCCCCCAGAAGACAGCCCCCAAGTCCTAAGCCAGTTAAGAAATGGAATCCAAAGCATTCCTGGAAAATAGGCAACCCTCTGCAAAATAGCACATGTACAGTCACTGTCACTGTCACTGTCATCCCATTGCTCATCGATTTGTTCGAGCCGGCACCAGTAACGTCTCTCATTGTGAGACTTATTGTTACTGTTTTTGGCATATCCAATACACCACGGGTAGCTTGCCAGGCTCTGCTGTTCGGGCTCAATACTCTCGGTAGCTTGCCGGGCTCTCCGAGAGGGGTGGAGGACTCAAACACAGGTCGCCCGCGTGAAAGGTGAACGCCCCTACCGCTGTGCTATTGCTCCAGCCCAAATTCTACATGTCAAGCAGGTTTTTGGGGATTATTTGATGAGTTTTGGGGGTGCATTTGCCACAGGACTGCTTGGGGGGGTTGGTTTGTGGGTTATTTTTTTTTAGGGGGGAGGGTGGCACAGCCAGTGGTGATCAGGGCTGACAACTGGCTCTGCACTCAAAGATCACTCCTGGCAGGGCTTGGGGATCACATGGGGGTGCCCGGGATCAAAACCCGGTCTGCTGCTGCCTGCAAAGCAAGCGCCCTTGCTGCTATACTGTCACTCCAGCCCCCTGCTCTGGGGTGTTGAGATCTCAGGTCGCAGTGTAGAGAGGTCTGGGGCGGCCTGCTAGGACTCGGCACAGACAAAGCTCTGCCACTTGCTGATGCCCCCCAGCTGGAGTCTCAGCTCCTGAGACACACGAGCCGGGGCTTCCTTCCTAAGTTGGGCTGTGCATCATATGGGAGCGGAAAACTTAAAAATAAAAACTTGAAATCTCGACCTAATAATTTTGATGATAATAGAATAACAAAATGTATTTTAATATGTAATAGAATAATAAAATAATAAAATTTGATAATAAAACATTACCATCTCTTTGGCTCTTATCTAAATTCCCTTAATTTAGATAAGAGCCAGGGAGATGGTAACTTTTTGTCCTTTGCAGGTAACTCTGATGCACAGCTAAGCCTCACTCAGCTCTAATCTGGCACTCTACAGCATTTGTGTGTGGGGTGGGGTGGGGGGGCCTCTGTAGTGCTCAAGGGGCTCTTCAGTTACTCCTGGGGGTTCTGACCCAGATGTCGAGGCCTAATGGTTCCACGCTCAGGCCCAGCCATGAGCCAAGAGGTGCCAGGGATAGAACTTGGGGCCGAGCATTTGCAAGGTGAGTAGTCCAGCCTCTGAGAGAACTCCTCCCTCGGTGGAGCACCTCGCCAAACGGAACTGTAGGTGCCTTGACCTCCCCCTGGGACAGGAAGCTTCTCCCACCCATCTTTAGGCAGCACGGCTGGGTCAGGAAGTTCTTGTGCCTGGATCACCTCACGGCTGGATTTCTGGCCCCTGGGACCCCCATGAACCAAGTCTGCTTTGGCCGTTTAAAGCTTTGGAAGGCAGCAGCATTTCAAGGACCTCCGGCCTTCCTCCCCACAGTGTTCCCCAGGGCGGTCGGCCCCAGGAGAAGCAAACATCCTCTCTGTCCGGGTCTCTCCACCTAGAAGGAGGGGTTTGTTAATGACTGACCAAATAATCATTAAGTCCGTTAAGTTCGGAGACTCACCCCATGGTCTGAAGGGCTCTGGGTGGAGCAGGGTGTGTGTGTGTGTGTGTGTGTGTGGTGGGGGGGTACAAGGGCAATTTAGAGAGACGCACAAGTGGAGACCAGAGATGATGCTCCTAGTGGAGAATAAAGTGGCCACCAGGACTGTGCCAAAGCCGGAGCCAGAGCCCCCTGGTGATAGAGCTGGGAGACAGGGCTGTGTGCCGGGCTCAGGAGGATGCGGGGAGATGGGAGGGAGCTCCCGCGAGGCAGCAGGTGCTGACAGCCAGGCAGGAAGGGAGAAGCAGGTCTCTCGGTCAGCTGAGACTGAGGTGGACGGCCACAGAGGACTGGTCCTCGTTGGAGGCCACCTCTGGAGTGACTGAGCTGGCACAGGTTTGCAGCCATGGTGCCAAGAGCCGGGACCAGGCGGGGCCACTGGGGAGGGAACCAGGACATGAAGGCAGAAAAATCTATTTCTGGCAGGACCCCTCTTGCCCACCGCCCACATTGGGCAGAAGGCAGAGAAGGGGAGCAGCTGGGTCCCCCTCCAGAACTCCAGGGACACACTGGCTTCCTTTCTGGCAACACAAAATGGGGAGCCAGGGATAGAGAGGAGGTAGAAGGGTAGGTGGGGAGGTCTCTGCATGTATGTCGGGGAAGGAGTGCTGGCTGCAATCATAAAACAAAGCCCCAAAGAGGCACCAGCTGATTTTTATTAAAAGAATGTTGGGGGAGGGGAGCACTGATATTACTGCTCTATACTGTAGCGCTTCCCTGCCCCTGCCCCAGTCGTAGGGCTATGTGCCCCCACTCCCTACCCAATAAAAAGAAAATTGGGAACATGTGCAGAAAAACTAATGCAGGTAAGATGAGTAGCAAATTTGGAGTGAGAGGGTTAAAAACCATTTTGGTTTCTCTTCTTCATTTTTGGGTGGATTCGCTTAGGATCCAGGGCCACCTCCTGAGATGCTCAGGGGTTACTCCTGGCTCTGCACTCAGGAATCACTCCTGGTGGGGCTTAAGGGACCAGATGGGATAGAACCCGGGTCAGCCGTGTGCAAGGCAAGCCCCCTATCCGCTGTACTGTCTCTCAGGCCCCTTTTATTGTTATTATTATTATTATTATTAATTTTTGCTTTTTGGGTCACACCCGATGATGCACAGGGGTCACTCCTGGCTCTGCACTCAGGAATTACTCCTGGCAGTGCTCAGGGGACCATATGGGATGCAGGGATTCGAACCCGGGTCAGCCAGGTGCAAGGCAAACGCCCTACCCGCTGTGCTATCGCTCCAGCTCCCCCTTTTTTAAAGCTCTACATTGTGCATATATTCTCTTTGTCCTCATCCATCTCCCCACCCCCAGGCCCCCAAATCCAACCCCAAACCCAAAGGCCTTGAAGACACAGACAAAACCTTTCTTAGTGAGCAGGACAGAGCTGGGAGGTTGGGATGTAGTGCGGGGTAGTTAGGGACCCAGAGGAGTGTGGGGCAGTAAGCAGCCTTGGAGGAGATGGAGGGGCTCCAGCCCCCCCCCCCCCCCCCCCCGCAGTGGGCGCCCCACGCCCCGCACCCCTCCCCGGAAGCCCGACCCTTGAGCGTCAGCGGGCGGAGCAGCGCCTGCAGGCGGCGCCCCATTGGCCGCCAGGCCCCGGGGGACGCGGGGGGCGGGGCGGGAGCCGAGAGTGAACCCTGCGACCTGCGGGGAGCCCCAGCTGCATCCGCCGCCGCAGCTGCCGCCCAGCCCTTTCGCTGCTGGTAAGTCTCGCCGCCGTGCTCCGTGCCCCGCCGGCGCCCGCTGCCCGCTGCGCGCTGCCTGCCCGGCGCGCACGACAAGGCCCGCTCCACGCTTTGCTCGCCTGTTCCCTGCACCCAGGGTGCCAGGGCGGGGATGGGGGGGGGACCCCTGAGGAGCCCCACCACCACCCAGACCTCCCCAGAGACCTCCCCTCCCAGGGTCAGCTAGACCCCCAATGCAACGGTCCACCAGCCCGGTCTAGCCATGCGCCCCCAAACACAGCCCGCTTCCCAAATTGGGCCTGGTTTCTGGTGGGTGCTGAAAGCAGAGGCTTTCAGAAATGCCAGGGGACCCCCTGTAGATCGTTGGGAGGGGAGCAGGAGCACATGCCCCAGGCTTGATCCCTGAGTATCCCCCACCACCCGGTGCTGCCTCTTCCCCTGCATGCAGGGTGGCTGAGTCTAGCCTGGCGGACCCCTGCCTGTGCATGTCTTGGGTACTGTTTCTCAAGCCCCCAAAACAGAACAACCTGTAGGGTTTGGGGCCGAGCTGTCCTTCCTCCCTGCACATCTTCCCTCAGCCCCTGAACCTCGCTGGTCCCCAGCCTTCTCCTAGCACAGGGGTCCTCACCTGTCCGGATTGCCCCCACCCCCAAGGGGAAGTCCTGCACTGTGTCCAGTGGTGGGTGTGGGCAGCCAGTCCCTAAATGCAGTAGAGACCCACCAGCTCGGACCCCCCACATGGTCCCTTCAGTGGGACCGGCCTTGGCATGAAACATGTGCCAGCCATGGTTCCTGCCAACCCCAGCTTTCCCGCCCCCTCCCCATGATTTGTTACCTGCCCCCACCTCCTGGTACCCCTCCCTCCTGTGACTCCTTGGATGTGACATCCAAAGCAGCTTTTGGCCCTCCCGGGGCAGAACCTTAAGCTCCCCCCCCACCTGCAAGCTGCAGGCTCACCTCCCCTCAGGGGGCCTTTCTTGCCCACCACCTTTGTATGTGGGGTTCCGCCCAGCTGGTGAGTGTTCTGTCAGGGTGAGGGGCCCTGGGGGGTGTAGAGGCAGGGCAGGTGTGGCTCCTTTTTGCCGTGGGGTGCGGTAGGGTAGGGTTTAAGCGAGACTACAAAGTGCTCACCGCTGCCCCTTATCTGGGGACTTTGGATGCCTTTAAAATTTTATTGTCTGGAGCGATAGCAGAGCAGGTAGGCTTTTGCCTTGCACGTGGCTGACCTGGGTTCCAGCATCCCATATGGTCCCCACCGAGCACCACCAGGAGTGATTCCTGAGTGCAGAGCCAGGAGTCACCCCTGAGCATTGCAGGGCGTGGCCCGAAAAATAAGAACATAAATAAAATAAAATTGTATAGTGGCCTCAGTAAAGAACACACTTTTCTCCGAGTGCCAGGCCCGCTTCAGCAGAGCCTTAATCTCCCCTGCCACAGGCCTCTCGGTGGCGAGCTGGGCTGGTTTCTGGGGGTGCCCTCCTTACATCCATGTCCTGGGGTCCAGACTTGCTCAAGGCACACCCATTCCCCCCCGCCTGCTCCCCGTGGTTCCGTTCCTCTGTCGGGAGAGGAAACCAAAGCACGGGGTGGGTGAAGCAAGGCCTTCTCTCGGGTTTCAGCCCCGTCGGAGGCCTTTGCCCTTCGCTTCGTGCTCTGGCAGGAACAACCTTTGTGGAAACGTGGCTGTTTGCTCCCTGACTTGATGGTCCTCTGTGCAGCAGTGGCTTCTGTAGCAACTTCCTTTGAGGAGGGAGGGACACAGCGGTGGGTGAAACAAGCGAAGGAGATGGCCCTGCCCATAGGGAGCACAGAAGCACGGTAGGACTTTGACATGCCAGGTAGGTGGTAGGGAAAGAGCAAGCTCAAGAAGGAGGTTCAGCACTGGAGGGGTTGGGCACTTGCCGTGCACATGTGGCTGAGTCTGGTTCAATGCTCGGCGTCGCATATGGGTCCCCAAGTACCTCCAAGAATGATTCCTGAGCACAGAGCCAGAAGTAAGCCCGGATATGGTCCAAAAAAAGGAGGGGGCTGGTCAGAGCAGGGGTGGCAGTTTTACAGAAGGTTGTTGGGGAAGGTGATGTTTGACCAAGACCCCATAGAGGGAAGGAAGGGAGCTGGGGGTGGAGGTGCATGGACCCTATGGAGCTGGACCAGAGAGTTCTCAGGGCTTTAGTGCCCCTCCCCATCTGTGGCTTTCAAGGGGACATCCCTGCTGCAAGAATCTTGGGATTGGGGGGGCTAGAGCGATAGCACAGCGGGTAGGGTGTTTGCCTTGCATTCGGTCGACCTGAGTTCGATTCCCAGCATCCCATATGGTCTCCCGAGCACTAGCAGGAGTGATTCCTGAGTGCCAGAGCCAGGAGGAACCCCTGAGCAGTGCTGGGTGTGACCCCAAAAGAAGAAGAAGAACCTTGGGATGCTTGCATGGGTGTGCCCTGGGGTCATCTTGAGGACCCCTGTCACTTGTTCACCGGGCCCCTCCTTGCCCTTTCCAGATTGGTCATCATGCTGCGCTCCCTGCTGCCCCGGCTGCTCAGCCTGCGTGCCAGGACGGCCCCGTACTCATCAGCCGCGGCCCTGCCCAAGCCCATCCCGAACCCAGACATCCGCTACAACCAGCTCTTCATCAACAACGAGTGGCAAGATGCTGCCAGCAAGAAGACCTTCCCCACCATCAACCCGTCCACGGGAGAGGTGCTGGGCCACGTGGCCGAAGGGGACCGGGCGGATGTGGACCGGGCGGTGAAAGCGGCCCGGGAGGCCTTCCGCCTGGGCTCTCCGTGGCGCCGGATGGATGCCTCAGAGCGGGGCCGGCTGCTCAACCGCCTGGCGGACCTGGTGGAGCGGGACCGGGTATACCTGGCCTCCCTGGAGACCCTGGACAACGGCAAGCCCTTCCAGGAGTCCTACGTCATGGACCTGGACGAGGTCATCAAGGTGTACCGGTACTTCGCCGGCTGGGCTGACAAGTGGCACGGCAAGACCATCCCCATGGACGGCGAGCACTTCTGCTTCACCCGGCACGAGCCCGTGGGCGTGTGTGGCCAGATCATCCCCTGGAACTTCCCGCTGGTCATGCAGGGCTGGAAGCTCGCCCCGGCGCTCGCCACGGGCAACACGGTGGTGATGAAGGTGGCGGAGCAGACGCCCCTGTCCGCCCTCTACTTGGCCTCCCTCATCAAAGAGGCCGGCTTCCCCCCCGGGGTGGTGAACATCATCACCGGCTACGGCCCCACGGCCGGCGCGGCCATTGCCCAGCACATGGACGTAGACAAAGTGGCCTTCACCGGCTCCACGGAGGTGGGCCACCTGATCCAGAAGGCGGCGGGGGACTCCAACCTCAAGCGCGTCACGCTGGAGCTGGGCGGGAAGAGCCCCAGCATCGTGCTGGCCGACGCCGACATGGACCACGCCGTGGAGCAGTGCCACGAGGCCCTGTTCTTCAACATGGGCCAGTGCTGTTGCGCCGGCTCCCGAACCTTCGTCCAGGACTCCATCTACGACGAGTTCCTCGAGAGGACCGTGGAGAAGGCGAAGCAGAGGAAAGTGGGGAACCCCTTTGAGTTGGACACCCGCCAGGGCCCCCAGGTGGACCAGGAGCAGTTCGACCGCATCCTGGGCTACATCAAGCTGGGCCAGAAGGAGGGGGCCAAGCTCATGTGTGGCGGGGAGCGCTTTGGGGAGCGTGGCTTCTTCATCAAGCCCACCGTCTTCGGGGGCGTGCAGGACGACATGCGGATCGCCAAGGAGGAGATCTTCGGGCCCGTGCAGCCCTTGTTCAAGTTCAAGAAGATCGAGGAGGTGATCAAGAGGGCCAACAACACCAGGTACGGCCTGGCGGCTGCCATATTCACCCAGGACCTGGACAAAGCCTTATACTTCACACAGGCGCTGCAGGCCGGCACCGTGTGGGTGAACACCTACAACATCGTCACCGCACAGACGCCCTTCGGGGGCTTCAAAGAATCTGGCAGTGGGAGGGAGCTGGGGGAGGACGGGCTGAAGGCTTACACCGAGGTCAAGACCGTCACCATCAAGGTCCCCCAGAAGAACTCCTAAGAGCTGCCACCACAGGCACCCAACTCTAGTCCAAGAGTTCCACAACCACCTGGACCAGCGGTCTGCCAAACACCATGGACCCCCCAAAGAGCCATGAAAACCTTCCTGGAGGGAGCAAAGGGAATGAAATGCAAAGCAGAGCAGCTGTGGTTCCACGTGGGCTGGGGGTGGGGTGGGGTGCCTGGCTCCACCCACATCCTGTCACCTGCACACTGGCTCCTTTGGCATCCTTGAATTACATCCATGAAACTTTAGGAGAAGCTAGAATGGCCGTCAAGTCAATGCTTTGATCTGGACACAGCGCCTTCCAGGTTTTCCTGCCCATCTGTGGACTTCTGGTGGGTGGAATAGATAACTCAGAGGTTTAGTAGACGCTAGGACATAACTTAGTGGATGGAAGTAGGACTGGAAGGCGTGAGGGGCTTGGACGGATGCCAGACTGTGCCTCACTGCTCATGGGTTTACCCTGTACCGCCAAAGGCACACTCCCTTTTAGAACAGCCCGTGGCTGGCTGCACTGCTCGCCTGCCCTTTGCTTTGCTACTGATTTTCTTACTCCGAAGGAAAACCTGGGCAGATAGGATTATGTCTTCAAATCAGGCCACAGCAATCTAGATGTTGAGCTGAGACACGGAAAGTGTTCATGCAATCTCCCTCGGACCGTCCAGCTGCCGACCAAAGTGTCCACACGTGCAGTGGCATGGTGGAAGTGTGGAGCCACTGTGAGCCACTGCCCCACACCAACACGGTCAAGACAGACGAGTCCATGGACGGGAAGCACCAGAACAGGCTGACCCAGTGCACCCCGCAGGTTTATTCGTGGTTGTCGAGGACTGGAGTCACAGCTAGCGGCTGTGGGATTTGGGGGGCTTGAGGGGAAGGATGGGGAGGGTTTAACTATTTCAGAATTGAATAGGGGTGATTGTTGTCAACTTGGCCTGTGTGCTACGATTTACACCAGTGAATCACACGCCTTGAAGGGATGCAATTTAGAATACTGAGCTGATTTCAATAAAAATATTAGATAAACTTCCAGTGTTTCTGCAAATCACTTCTGTCTTGGTGGTTTCTTGCTGTTGAACATTTTATGGATTTTTCAGGCATGGAAGGGGCCCAACTAGTAGTCTAGTCAGCCTCTATTCAGGGCCAAAATTCCTCCCCTCCCCAACCCCAAATTTTTAGTTTTGTTGTTTTCTCTTGACTGGGTAACAAAGTGCAGCCTTGTAGAATTTTTATTTATTTATTTATGATTTATCTGTTTTTTGGGGGGGCCACACTGGGCAGTACTGAAGGCTTACTTTTGACTCTGCAATCAGGGAACATTCCTGGTGGTGCTCAGGGGACCCCGCTGAGGTCAGAACCCAGATTGGCCGCATGTAAGGCGGGTGCTTACCCAAAGCACAGCTTTAAAGCCAGCAGAGAGCAGCGCAGGGTGTTTGTGGAGCAAGCCCGTTTCCAGGATCTTGTGAAGGCTGGGTTGTAGCACTGTCCCCCTGCATCTGCCCCTCCTGCCCCGCCTGACATGCTTGGGGCTCCCAACCTGAGTGGGCATGTTTATTCTTTGTCTCGAAGCTCTGATCTGCAGTAATGGGCGTGACACCAGCCAGGCAGAGCGTAGGAAAAGCAGCCTTCCACCCGCCCCGTGCGCTTGGCCCGGTGAGCGCCCAACCTGCCCCTCACTCCACAATCTCTGCACCAACCTAGCCGTCCAGCTAAAGAGAGCCGGCCTGAAGATGCTTCCTGAGGATCCCTGGCATCCGTTTGCTCTCCCCAGGCCACCTTCCTAGATCTCTTATACTATTTTTTTAAATCTAAGACGGGGTGACCGTGGCGCCCAACACACACACACACACATCTTTGATCTGCTTCTCTTGGAGGCAGCCACCACTGGGCGCGTGCATGTGTCACAAATAGAAACTCAGTGGGTGACTGCATCTTTACTGAGTGCAGGTAGTCATCATGGTAACAGTTTGGGCCCCCATGCCCTGCAGCCATCTTCTGCAGTTGCAGGGGGCTCCCTTTGGTCAGGTGAGGAAGTGAACCGAAGTGAGAGTTTGAGTGTTGGCTTATTTGGACTCTGTTTCCCAGATGCACACATATGAAGAGGCCCGCACGGGGCGCTGACTTAAAGTTCCACCATCCAAACTTGGAATGTCAGGGGCGCAGGCCGAGATGCACAAACAGAAGGCCCCCAGCTCCTTTGCTGGATGCATCAGTCAAGCCGCTGGGTCACAAGAGCTTCTCTCTTTTTAAATTTTATTTCATGCATCACGGCAGAGCCTGGCAAGCTCCCCGTGGCATATTTGATATGCCAAAAACAGTAACAACAAGTCTCACAATGGAGATGTTACTGGTGCCCGCTTGAGCAAATCGATGAATAATGGGACAACAGTGATACAGTGCTTTCATGCATAACAGATTTCTGATGCCAAGGCAGGAAGAATTTAACTGTGCCCAATTAAGTGATGACACACTTGTCATGCTGGAGTCTTCAGTAGGATCCCTGGGGCCACATGCTTCTCCGAGCACCACCAGGAATGACCCCTGAGCACTACTAGCTTGGCCCAGAAGGCCAAATAATAATAGCACTGTATATAGTACTGTCATCCCATTGTTCATCGATTTGCTCGAGTGGGCACCAGTAACGTCTCCATTGTGAGACTTGTTGTTACTGTTTTTGGCATATTGAATATACACCACGGGTAGCTTGCCAGGCTCTGCTGTGCGGGCAAAATACTCTCGGTAGCCTGCCGGGCTTTCCAAGAGGGGGGGAGGAATCGAACCCGGTTGGCTGCGTGCAAGGCAAACACCCTATCCGCTGTGCTATCGCTCCAGCCCTAAATAATAATAATAATAATAATAATAATAATAATAGTAGTAGTAGTAGTACTACTACTACTACTCTAATAATAATAGTAGTAGTAGTAGTAGTACTAGTAGTAGTAGTAGTATAGTAGCACTGTAGCACTGTCGTCCTGTTGTTCATCGATTTGCTCGAGTGGGCACCAGTAACGTCTCTCATTGAGAGACTTATTGGTCCTGTTTTTGGCATATCCAATAGAGAGGGACGGTAATAAATAAAAATGTGACCCTGGGTTGGCTCTATTCTGGGTGTGAGGCTGACCTCTGGTGGCCATTGTCTTGCTCAGATCATAGCTTTTTTTAAAAGGCTCATGGACACTTTGGTGGTGGCGTTAAGTAGTAACTTTGCATCGACTTTGTGCATCATTGTGATAAACGTTAACACCACAGCAGTCGCCTTGCCTAAACCATAGTAATTTAGAAGGCTCAGTCTTCTGAGCAGGGCAGGCTCTGGGGAAAGAGACTTAGGAAAGGCAGGAACCTCTCACGGGCTGCCAGGGAGAGCTCACAAGCAGAGGACACGGCGGGGCAGAAAGCAGAGGGGATCGAGGATGCTTGTCTTGGCTGTGCAGTGCCCGGGGTTCAAGCTCTGGCTTTGCATGGCCCTCAGGCACCACCAGGGGAGCCTGTGAAGGTCTCTCCCACCAAAGGATCGAGCCATCTGGCCTGGCCAGTGAGCCGGGCGTGCAGGACACTGCTAGCTTCTTCCAGACACCTATGCGTTTGGTCCTCTCACGAGCCGTTTGGTCCCTGCCGTCCAGGTCTTCCCGCCCCAGAGTGAAGAAATGTCCCTCCTGCAGGCGGGCCGGCTCCTGCCCCCACCAAAGCTCAGGTCCAGTCCTGGGGTACGCTCCCTGCCAGAGCCACGGCTCTGGGGGCCAGGGTGGTGAGCAGGAGAAGACATGCTGTTAGGACCCCCAGTACTGCCATGGAGGCAGACCCCAGGGCCCTGCAGGAGACTGACGTGCAGGCCTGGGAACAGATGGACTCTGGCACCCTAGCCCCGCCTCCGGCTGCAGACGCCAGGACACTGTCGTTCCCCTGAATTAATGAAAACCTGACTTAACAACCATCTCTGTAAGGCTGGCAGAGAGACACTCGCTCCAGGAGACTCTTCAGGGCCCACTGCTTCGTCTCTGCATTTCCCCCTGCGCCCCATTCCCCGGGAGCCCCGGGCACTGCTTTTCTTTCTTTTAAAAAATGAACATAGGCTTAATTTCACTGTGGAGCCAGGAAGGGGGAATGTTTCATTTTGACTGAAAACCAGACTCTTTATTTTCCTCAGGGAGGGGGCATGCCGGGCAGTGCTCAGGGGTCAGCAGAGACCAAAGCCAGGCCTTCTGCTGGCCACGCTGGGCTCCAGCCCACAGAGCCTCTCGCTGGGCCCCACAGCCAGACCTCCTGGGGTGGAGAGAGGAGGCGTCTGGGACTTGTGGGGAAACTGAGGACTGGCCCTCGTGCCCCCTCGTCTCTTATGATGGGAAACCAAGGTGGTTCCTGGGATTGTCTGTCCTGAAGCCCGTGGAGGCTGCTCTGCTCACTCCCTTGTGCTCGCGGTGCTGTGCTTGCCCTGTTGTGCTCACTCTGGTGTGCTCATTCTGCTGTGCTCGCTATGCTATTTGTTCTGCAGTGCTCACAGTGGTGTGCTCATTCTGCTATACTCGCTCTGCTGTGCTCACTGTGCTGTACTCACTATGGTGTGCTCACTCTGCAGTGCTCGCTCTACAGTGCTCGTTGTGCTGTGCTCACTCTCCTGTGTTTGTTCTGCTGTACGTGCTCTCTGTGCTCACTCTACAGTGCTCACTCTACAGTGCTCATTGTGCTGTGCTCGCTCTCCTGTGTTTGTTCTGTTGTGCTCGCTCTCCTGTGCTCTCCCCCCTGCTGGCCTTGATTCCTCCCAACAGCCATAGCGACTCTCCCCACAGCGCTGAGATAAGCCCTTGCTTTATGCATATCTGGGCTGGGGGTTCCCATGCTGTGTTCCAGGGACACTCTTAGTGACAGCAGGTCAGGCAGGCGGGGCAGCACCATGCTCGGCCTGAGGGTGAGGAGCCTCTTGGGTCCCGCAGGGCTGGGGACAACCAAGGCCATCCAGGTAGTGACCAGGGGCCTCCAGGGACACGGCCGGTGGTGCTGGGCTTGGCTTGGTTCTAAGTGTTTTAAACAGAGGTTCTGTGATCGCCCCCACTCAGCCTAGCACCACACCCATCCCCAGCGTCCCCACCCTTCCAAACTCTCCCCAGACATGGTGTTGTGCCTCAGTTCCCCTGTTGGGTTGCCTTCGGCCCTTTGTGGTTGCTGCTGTTGTTTGGCGGCAGCGGGGGGTGCGGGGCGGGACCACACTCAGGTGCTCAGGGCTGAACTCCTGGCCCTGCACTCAGGGGACCCCGAGGGGTGATGGGGACTGAGCCCAGGTCGGAGTAAGCCCTGAGTGCAGCAGGGCACGGCTCAAAACCCTACAAATAAGTTACCCTGCAAATCGGGCACACCCAGGTGAGGCTGGGCCCACAGCCCGGGTGCGAGAGCCCAGGAGGACCGGGACTGGAGTAGCTGGTGTGGGCAGGCCGAGGGAAGGGGCGTGACGGCTGAGAGGCCACCTGCTTGTCCTGACCCCTCCTGATTCAAATGCGGAAGCGGAGGTCCAGAAAGTGACGGGGCCACTCGGGAGCCGGGCGCTTCCCTGTGGGCCTCTTGTTCCCAGATTCCAGGCCTGCCTCCCGGCAGACAGCATGGCTCCGTGATACCAGCCCAACGTGCAGGCAGGGAGCAGCCGGGCTGAACGGCTGCAAATGCCATTTCAGAAACGACGACTCCGGGCGCTGGGAAAGGCCAGTTATTTGAGTCTGGGGCAGTTCCCTGAAGAGCTGGACAAGAGCTAGTGTCTGAGGGGGCTGCGAGTGGCAGCCCCTGGGCATATGGAGAGTGGGGGGCTGAGAGCTGGGCGGGTCCTTCCTGCGAGCCCACAGGCTGGGGGCAGGGCCTCCTTCTCCTACCTCTTTCTTCCTCATCTGGAAGATGGTCGACTCGGCTCTCTGCGGCTGCCCCGGAAGTGGTCTCACAGGGCCTTCGTGACCCCCAAGGTCTGTTGGGGCCTGACCAGAGTCATGAGGAACTTCCAGGAGCGCTGCCTTGTCATAGCCGCAAACAGCCAGGAACTCTGAGTGAACTGGGCTGGGGTCAGCGTGCCCCAGTGCAGCCGCGTTCTGCTGTGGATGAGCTGTGCTGTGATTGGATGGACGTCAAACAAATACCTTATTGGGTTACTGTGTGGGTTCGCATAGACTCTGAGGTGGAATATATGGGAAGTGGGACATCAAAGATTTACAGGGTGGTCCGACTGACTTCATCAAGAACTTTGTGCGTCATGCGGCCACAAAATGATATGTACTTTGGGTGTTTTGCTCTTTGTACTTCAAGGCATGCTAGGTGTTTTCATTGCCAACCCAGTAAGAGGGGGCTGTAAAAGCCGATCAGTGCTGAACGGCCTGAGTGAGCTTTAGCCCCTCGTGCTATAACAGTCTACACACCTGGCTTGTCTCTGTGCCCCCGACCCATCCATCGCTCGACTGAGAACTAACAATGATCCCAGTTCTGACTTCCGAAAAGTCTAATGACGGGCTGGGAGCAAGACGGCTTCAAGGGCTGGAGCACAAGCCTTAAGGGGCTATCTTGTGCCCCCCACCCCAGCACCACCAGCTATAGCCCTCCACACTGGCGGGGTGGCGGGGGGTGGTAGGGGGGCCTGTAGCAGCTCTGAGCCCAGCCAGCTCCAAACTGCGGTCCGAGTGCTGAGCCCTCAGGCCTGCACAGGAAGGTCAGGTCTTACAGGGACTGGCCGCTGGCTCTCCCGAGCACGGAAATTTGCCCCCCCCCCTTCCTTAAATTAATGTGTGTTTATCCCAAAGAGTCACTATCTCCTCTTTTCTTCTGAAAAAGGAAGAGATCCTTGTTCCTGGGCAAGCGCCAGACTCCAGAGTGGAATGGGGGCCTCCCGCACCCCACGTCACAGCCCAGGGAGCACGAATGCCATCAATCTGCCGAGACACGCAGGGGGTGGGCCCCTCTGCCCCACCGGCCAGAGAGGGTTGGTCAGCTGGGGGATGGCGCGGCCCCTACCTGCCCTGCCCAGAAGCAGCTGTGGAGGGTCCCAGTGAAGACAGAGCCTCTCTCTGTCTCTCTCTCCTCTCTGTCTCTCTCCTCTGTGTCTCTCTCCTCTCTCTCTCTCTCCCTCCTGTCTCTGTCTCTCTCCTGTCTCTGTCTCTCTCCTCTCTCTGTCTCTCTCTCCTCTCTCTGTCTCTCTCTCCTCTCTCTGTCTCTCTCTCCTCTCTCTGTCTCTCTCTCCTCTCTCTCTCTCCTCTCTGTCTCTCTCTCCTCTCTCTGTCTCTCTCTCCTCTCTCTCTCTCCTCTCTCTCTGCCTCTTTCTCCTCTCTCTCTCTGTCTCTCTCCTCTCTCTCTCTGTCTCTCTCTCTCCAGGCCACATCCAGCTGTGCTGAGCCATTACTCCTGACTCTGTGCTCAGGGACAACTCCTGGTGGTGCTCAGAGGACCAGAGAGGGTACTAGGGATAGAACCCAGGTCCGCTGCGTGCAAGGCAAGTGGGCTACCTACTGTACTGTTTCTCCGGCCCTGAAGACAAAAGCTCTTTGATAAAATGAGGAAAGGGGGGCTGGAGCGATAGCACAGCGGGTAGGGCGTTTGCCTTGCACATGGCCGACCTGGGTTCGATTCCCAGCATCCCATATGGTCCCCTGAGCACCACCAGGGGTGATTCTTGAATGCAGAGCCAGGAGTAACCCCTGAGCATTGCCGGGTGTGACCCAAAAAGCAAAATAAATAAATAAATAAATAAAAAATAATAAAATGGGGAAAGGGTGGGAAGGGCAGAGCCCAGAGGAGACCAGGGCGCGAGGGAGGATGCCAGCCCCTAGCCCTACAAAGGGCGCTGGATCCCGTTTGTTCTAGAAGGTCATCAGGGGCAGGGTGACAGTGTAGCGGAGAGGGCTTTGCTTTGCACGGGGTCAGCTGGGGTTCTATCCCCAAGCATCCCCTATGGTCCTTGAGCACTGCCAGGAATGATCCTTGAGCACAAAGCCAGGGGTAACCTCTGAGCACTGCCAGGTGTAGTTCAAAACAAAACAAAGCAAAATGCCTTGTTCTGGACGGCTCTGGGGTGGAGGAGGGCGGGGAGCTAGAAGGGCGTGTGGCCGCATCTTGACCAACTACCACCTTCCCAGGTGAAGGGTCTCAGGCTGGCTGGTCACACAGCATGTAAGGGCTGGTGCCTCCTCCCAGAGTCACCAGACCGCCCCTCCCCTCCCAAGGGAACCAGAAAATCAGAGGCAGAGAATAGCCATGTACGGGCCGGCACTGGAGAGTGACAAACAGGCCACAAGGGACACTTCCTGGGAAGGCTGAGTCTGAGAAGAAAACGCCCCTGGCCACATTCTTTGGGGAGGGTGCAAATGCCCCCATGCACACCCACACACTCGGTTCCCAGGACCAGGCCCGCTAAAAAACCTCACACACAATTCCAGTTCAGCTCTTTAAAAAATTTTTTGTTAATAATAATAGTAATAATAATAAAAACATACAAAAGGGGCCATTCTACAAAGTGTCTCCAATTCGTCACTAATTTAAAAAAGAAAATCCGTAGCTTGATGTTCCCGTTTTCCCGTGAGCTCCTCAGACCCTAGAAAGGAAAGAGAGAGGGGGAAGGTTAGGGCCCTAGGTCCTAGGACTTCCACGGGGTGGGGAGGGGTCCCCTAACGTCCAATCTCCCCCTCGGCAAGGAGAGGGGCTGGTGGCATCAGGCATGGCCCGGGGAAGCTGACAGAGGCCGGGGCTCAGGAGCAAAAACCTGCCACTGTCAGAGACCCCCAAGGTGGGCTCAGCTGGAGGGAATGAGTGCCACAGCCCCAGAGGCAAGCAAAGCAGGGCTGGGCAGCACTGCCCATTGTAGGGGGTCAAGGTGGTGGTGGTGGTGGTGGTGGTGGTGGGCTGCAGGTGCCTGGCTCTGGGGCTGGAGAGATGGTACAGGGATGAAGGCACTTGCCTGGTAGACACAGCTGGCCCTGTTTTGTTTTTGTTTTTGTTTTTCGCTTGGGGGCCACATTGATGATGCTCAGGGCTTACTCCTGGGTCCTGCACTCAGGACTCACTCCTGGCGGTGCTTGGGGGACCCTCGGGGATGCCTGAACGTGTGCAAGGCAAGCGCCCGACCCGCCTACTGTCTATCCCATGGCCAGCCCTGTTTCTGTCTGGCTCCCAGCACAGCATCCGGCCTCACGAGTACTGCCAGGAGGGATCCCTGAGCACTGCTGGGTGAA
Organism: Sorex maritimensis; assembly: GCA_030324115.1. Classification (NCBI taxonomy): domain Eukaryota; kingdom Metazoa; phylum Chordata; class Mammalia; order Eulipotyphla; family Soricidae; genus Sorex; species Sorex maritimensis. The sequence goes on along the minus strand of JASTTN010022288.1, from coordinate 15,990 downwards.
GCTGCCCAACCCCCCCCCATCTGCCCCTGACCCAACTGCCCTGGTTCTTGGTGGTTTCCTTCTGAAACCCACCTTGAATGGACTCTGTACTCCAGGTAAGTCTGGATCCCTGACTTGGCATCGCATGTATGTATGGTTTTATATGTGTATGTTTAACAACACATATCTGTGAGGGCCAGAGAGATGGTACAGGGGTCAGGCATTTCCCTTGCATGTAGCAAGGTTTGATTCCCTGACACCCCATATAATCCTCCAAGCTCCAGAGTCAGGAGCAAGTCCTGGGCGCCACCAGGGACTCAGGAAGGCAGCATTCTTGGTGGGGGCCACCCACAGGCTGCACGGAGGGTCTGGGGCCCACTACCCAGTGATGCAGGCCTGAGGCCTGAGGGTTTGATGCTCAGGCCCAGAGGATGGGGCTGCTTAGGCCGGGGGGGGGTCCTAGGGAGCACCGGGCTGCCCCAGCAGTGCTCCGGGGAGCCTGTGCGGCTGGGGACTGAATCCAGGGTCTTCCATATGCCAGATGAGCCCCTCTTAACGCTGACTTGCTGTCGGGCATGTCACAGTGGGCCTTTCCCTCCCGAGCACAGGACTCTGCTCTCGACATGCCCCCCACCCTGCACTGCCAGACCCCCTTCTGCAGTGTCACTTTCATTTCTTCTTCTTCCTTCTCAGCTGCATCTCTCTTTTTTTTTTTTTTTTTTTTTTTGCTTTTTGGGTCTCACCCAGCGATGCTCAGGGGTTACTCCTGGCTTTGCACTCAGGAATTACTCCTGGCAGTGCTTGGGGGACCATATGGGATGCCGGGGATCGAACCCGGGTCGGCCGCGTGCAAGGCAAACGCCCTACCCGCTGTGCTATCGCTCTGGCCCCTCAGCTGCATCTTTTCATGCCTCTCCCATTGACCTCCAACTTCCTGCTCCTCGGGGTGCAAGGATAGCTGCTTTTGGAGGTGTCCAGGGCCCCCCAAGAGTTGTGACACAGGGACAACACACTTAGCTGCCCAGTAGTAGTGGCCAAAAGAATAATCCACTCAACTCGGGGATCAACTTGTGTTTATCCCAGACACTCAATATCTCCTCCTTTTATTCGTGAAAAAGGAAGAAATCCTTGTTCCTGGGTGAGGGCCAGACACCTGCGTGGAATGGGGCCCCCCTGAACCCCACCGCGGCAGCCTGGGGCCACCAGGCACCGTCCACCCACTTCGATGTGTGGGGGTCAGGCCCCCACTGCCCACTGGTTGAAGGGTATTGGCCAGCCGGGGGATGGCGTGGCCCCCACCAGCCCTGCTCAGGAGCTGCAGAGTGGCCGAGGGTCCTTGCAAAGGTAAAATCTCTTCTTAAAAAAAAATGGGGAAAGAGGGGCTGGAGCGATAGCACAGCGGGTAGGACATTTGCCTTGCACACAGCTGACCCAGGTTCGGTTCCCAGCATCCCATGTGGTCCCCTGAGCACTCCCAGGAGTAAATCCTGAGTGCATGAGCCAGAGACTAACCCCTGTGCATCATCGGGTGTGACCCAATAAGCAAAAACAAAACAAAACAAAAAAAAACCCAAAACAACAACAACAACAAAAACGGGGAAAGAGTTGGGGTGAGCACAGCCCAGCTGGCTGCCACTCCCTGGGATGAAGCCAGGGTGCAGTGGAAGGGGGGCTGGTGGTCTCCAGAGCCGTCTCACGGGACCAGGTGCGGGACTGTCAGGCCCCGCACTGAGAACTCAGCTCCCGCTTGGACGGGCCGAGTGTGAGACCTACATGGTATGAACAGAGAACATGCTACCAGAGATTCTACCTGTGTCTGCTCTGGTCTCCTCTGCTCTTCTCAGTGTGTGTCTTTTTTCTTTTTTCTTCTTTTATTACACAATAGCACAGCGGGTGGGGGGTTTGCCTTGCACCGGGGTTCAATTCCTTTGTCCCTTTCAGAGAGCCCGGCAAGCTACCGAGAGTATCCCGCCCACAAGGCAGAGCCTGAATACCTGTGGTGTATTCAATATGCCAAAAAGAGTAACAACAAGTCTCACAATGGAGATGTTACTGGTGCCCGCTCGAGCAAATCGATGAACAATGGGACAACAGTGCTACAGTCCTAATATTTTGGTGCAGGGTGGGGAGGGTGCTTCGTGTGTGTGTTGTGAGGTGGGGTCATTCCAAATGTGCAGGGATCACACCTCTGTCAGCTGCATGCAAGGCCAGCACCCTCACCCCCGGACCATCTCCCCGGGCCCTGGATCAGAGCTGGGTCTCGGGGCTGTACTTACGGACAGGGCGTGGACACGATCACAGGCGGCCCTCGGGGGCTGGGAAGTGGGGCGCACCGTATCCGCCGAGAGCAGAGACCGTCACCGAGCCATGAGCCTGGGCCTCTCCGGCCACGTTGACAGAATGACACTGGTACACGCCCTCGTCCTCCTTTTGCAGCGGATTAATCTGGAAAGAAAACAGCTGTCTCTGTGTCGCCTCGGCAGCCGTCATGCGTCAGGTCAGCCGTCACAAGGCGAGGTCCCTTGCGGGCTCAGTCCTTCATCAGCCTCATCTCTGCTTCCAGGCCAGAGAGCACTCAGTCTTTCTCCTCTTGCTCTAGCGACCGAGCTACGTTTCGTTCTCTGTGGCTGACGATACTTGCCTAGCAATGCACTTGCAGCTAAGGGGGCCAGGACTCGGTCCCTGGTACCGGCTATGGTCCCCTGTGCACTGCTGCCAGGCTTGATCCCTGAGTGCAGAGCCCGGAGGCGTGGGAGAGGGGAGGGGAGGAGAAGGGTGCGCCCTTGGCCTCCACCACCCTGGGCTGTAAGGCGGGAGGATTAATTTCCTGTGGTCCTCAATGTAGTGGCTGAACACAGTGCAACTTTATCATCTCCAGTTGTCACGTCAGATGTCCAGGTCTCAGCGGGGGCCTGAAGGAGGTCAGCAGGGATGTATTTCTTTTTCCTGCAGGGTGGAGTGGAACCTCCGTGCCTTGCCTGGACTGCTGGCAGGCTGCTGCTGTCCCTCAGCTAGGACCCACTCATCCTGTAAGCCATCAAGGGCATCTCTCTGTCTCTCTCTCTGTCTCTTTCTCTGTCTGTCTCTGTCTCTCTCTCTCTGCCTCTCTCTCTCTGTCTCTGTCTCTCTGTCTCTATCTCTCTCTCTCTCTCTCTCTCTCTTTCTCTCTCCTGCTCCCTGGGCCACATCTAAAGGGCTCCTGTGATGCTAATGGCTACACCAAACAGCCCAAGGGAACATCCTAATTAAAGTCAGCAGATTAGCAATGGTTGTTTAGGGCTGGAGCAATAGCACAGCAGTTAGGGCGTTTGCCTTCCAAACTGCTGACCCAACCCCGGTTCTATTCCTCCTTCCCTCTCAGAGAGTCCGGCAAGCTACTGAGTCCCGCACGGCAGAGCCTGACAAGCTACCCGTGTAGTATTCGATATGCCAAAAACAGTAACAACAAGTCTCACAATGGAGACGTTACTGGTGCCCGCTCGAGCAAATCGATGAACAATGGGAGGACAGT
>JASTTN010022288.1:0-7500 GCA_030324115.1 Sorex maritimensis | reverse complement strand
CTTACTCTCCTCACCCATTCTCATTCTCCTCACTATCACTCCTCTCCTCTCATCTCCTCACTCACTCTCACTCCTCTCCTCACTCTCCGCACTCTCACTACCTCAGTCTCCTCACTCTCACTCCTCTCCTCACTCTCCTTTCACTCTCCTCACTCATTCTCATTCTCTTATCACTCCTCTCTTCCCATCTCCTCACTCACTCTCACTCCTCTCCTCACTCTCCTCACTTTCACTCACTCTCCTCACCTACTCTCTCTTCATTCACCCTCCTCACTCCCACCTCACTCTCCTGACTCACTCTCCTCACTGATTCTCTCTTCACTCACCCTCCTCACTCTCGGGGCTGGAGCGATAGCACAGCGGGTAGGGCATTTGCCTTGCACTCGGTCGAGCTGAGTTCAATTCCCAGCATCCCATATGGTCCCCCGAGCACCACCAGGAGTGATTCCTGAGTGCAAAGCCAGGAGTAACCTGTGCATTGCCAGGTGTGACCCAAAAAGCCAAAAAACCAAAAACCAAAAAAAGCCTCTCCTCACTCTCACTCACTCTCACTCACTCTCACACTCCTCACTCTGCAGGGTCTTCACCTGGTGTTCGCCTTACCACCCTCCACAGGCCAGCCTAAGACAGCCCCGTGGGGAGGCAGTCACCTGCCTTCCCCTCCAGGTACCCAGAGTTCAGCACCGAAGCACCACATGGCTGGGTCCACACCTTTGGAGTATCACTGAGTTTTGCTTAGGAGTGACCCCCGCCCCCACCAGCTCCGCTACCCAGGGAGAAGGAGAACAAAGGGCAGGAGACTGCAGGTTGGAGGAAGGAGCTAAGCCGCAGAGGAAAGGGCGAGGGCGTGGGAGTGAGGATGGTTGCGTCCCTGCAGCCTGGAACGTGAACTGAAGGGCCCTCTGACTCCCCAAAGCCCCAGGACCAGGCTCATCAAGCACCCACTTGCACCTCTCCAGTGACAGCGGGCTCACTACTGACCACGCCAGGCCTGTTCATCCCTGGAGAAAAAGTCCACCCTTCCCCGGAGCGAGGCCATGTGGGTTCCAAGCCTGCTCTCTAGGGACCCTGATGGCCTCCAGTGTGTCACCTGCACAGGCCCTGCGCCCTCCACCTCCCCACTCTCTCCTCCTTCCCCTCCCCTCCCCTCCCTGCCCCCACCTTGGCAGGATCAACCCAGCCTTCAGTTGTGCCCCCCTGCTTGCCCCCAAGCACCGGGGTCCCCACTTCGGTCAAGGGCTCGCAGCACAGGCTCACCTGCGGGGTGACAGCGACAGAGAGGTTAAATCCCAGCCTCTCCATGCAGACCCCCAAGGCAGCAGCTGCTGTGGGGGGTGATGAGAAAGCCCCCCTCCAACACTCCCCAGGGACCCGCTATCAACACGCTGCACTTTCCTTTCCCGGAGAGTCATACATTTGCAATGAGATTCCTTTCCTCACTCGCAGGCTGAAATGAATAAACCAGTGCCTGCTGGGGGAAGCCTCCGTACTGCCTTGCTCCCCTAATTAAGGGAGATGGGCTGAGAAACACGGGCCTGGCCTCTGGCTTCCCGGCAGAAGACACCACTTATCTTTTACAAAGGAGCCCCCTGCGCTCCCCGGCAAATGAGGGGGCTTGCCTCACATGTGTGGCTGTTTTGACACGGACACCCAGCATGCCTTTCCGTGTCTGTGGGACACTCATTGTCCCAACCAGGCTCTGAGAGATTTAGGAACATGCATCCAGTTGTGCCACCACCACCATCACCACATCCGCAGTGGCCTCCCCAAATCTTTCTCAGGGTCGTGTTAACCTCAATACATCTGAATTTAAAAAAAAAATACATCTGAATTCAACTTTAAAGTGTTCTTCTCGGGGGGGGGGGAATGTGGGGGGCTGGAGAGACAATTCAGGGGTAAAGTGCTTGCCGTGCATATGTGCATACACATGTGGTCCCGTGGCAGTAATGTGGCAGGGTCAGGGTTAGTCACAGGCTGGGGGGGTCCTGACTGAGGCATACATGCCATAAGGGCCCGGGTCAGGCTGTCTTCACTGGATCCCCTCTCCTTTATGGGGTCTTTCTCACCCAATTCCCTCTCTCCTCCCCTTTTGCCAGGCCTCTAACTTTGTCTGCCTTTCAATTTTTTTTTCTTTTTGGGTCACACCCAGTGGGATAACCCCTGGCTCTGCACTCAGGAATTACTCCTGGTGGTGCTCAGGGGACCATATGGGATGCTGGGAATCGAACCTGGGTCGGCCACGTGCAAGGCAAACGCCCTACCCGCTGTGCTATGGCTCCAGCCCCACTTTGTCTGCCTTTCAAAGGAGACATCCCACTGAGCCCGTGGGCCAATGAAGCGTCAGTTCCCTGCTGTACCTCTGTTCTGGGCCCAGTCTGTCAGAGCTCCAGTCTGGGTTGGCCTGGTGCGTGTAAATCCTGCTTCTTCTCTCCCGGCTAGAAGGTCCCCTGAGCCCACTAGGAGTGCTCCCTGAGCTCCAAGTCAGGAGTAAGCTCCCTGGAGCACCACCAGGTATGGCCCCAAACCCCAAAATAAATAAAGGTATTAATGAATTAAAAATAAAAACAAAGCTTTGTGGATGTTTGGTTTTTTCCCCCTGATCAGACAGAAATCCTGCCACAACCCCCCTCCCCCCCTGCACCATCGAAAGTGATCCCTGAGCATAAAACATCAGAAGTAAGCCCTAAGCATCGCTGGAAGTGGCCCCCAAACCATGAAGTGTTTATCCATGCTAGCTCATTGTGATCATTGGCATCACGGTTAAAGAAATAAATAAAAGGCAGCAGCATGCGTAACAACGATCGCAATACAATGGGAACCAGCTAACACGCAAGGCTGGCAGTGTAACAGAATTTCACGCACAGGGGTGAGACAGATTAATCTCCCCAGCAACAAGCCCACCACCTTCCTGGGGGCTAGGGGTGGTGAGGGGTGGTGGTGGTGGTGGTGCTTGCAGATGAGCAGGGCTGTGGAACTCAGCAGGGGCTCCAGAACCTGAGGTCTGGGGGAGCCCCAACTCTGGAGTAAAAAGTAGGGTCTTTTACTCCGAGAAAAATCAAGGGTCGGGAGGAGCAAAATGCAAATTCAGGCACCCCAGGTCCTTGCAGGTTTTCAAAGTGGAACCTTGGGGCTGGAGGGATAGCACAGCGGGTAGGGCGTTTGCCTTGCACGCAGCTGACCCGGGTTCAATTCCCAGTATCCCATATGGTCCCCTGAGCACCGCCAGGACTAGTTCCTGAGTGCAGAGCCAGGAGTAACCCCTGTGCATTGCCGGGTGTGACCCAAAAAGCAAAACAAAAAAAAAAACAAAAGACAATCAAAGTGGGACCTCTGTGGCCGGAGCAATAGTAACGCGGGAAGAGCACTGACCTTGCACACAGCCAAACCGGGTTCGATCCCCGGCATCCCACATGGCTCCCCCCTGAGCACCGCCAGGAGTAATTTCCGAGAGCAGAGCCAGGAGTAACCCCTGAGCATCACGGAGTATGGTCCCACACCAACCCCCGCCTCCAAACAGTCCAAGTGGGATGTCCACCTACCTGGCGCCCTTCCAGAGGGAGAGAGGTTCCTCAGGGCTGGAGTCCAGCCCCCATGGAAGCCCCCGTTCATGGAACTGTTAGGAGGGCCCGTTCACAGGACTCTGGTTTGTTGCAGCAGGAGGGGGCCTCGTGGAGCCAGGAAAGGAAGGTTGGAACTGAGAGAAGAGAGCATGGAGGGGGTCCCACCTGCCTCTCCCGAGGGGAGCCACACAGGGCCGCGTCTGTCCCCTGCGGCGTGCTGGCCCAGGCTTCCTGGGAGCTGCCCCCTCCCCAAGCTCCTATTCCAGACTCCCAGGAAAAGAGCTGGCATGGGGCACACGCCAACTGGGGCACAGAGCGCCCACCTGGTACATTCTGGGAAGGGTGGGGGTGCCCCTGAAATCCAAGTTCCCTAACACCAGCCCGAGGGCACCTGGTCAGCAGGTGATGAGCTCGCTGTCTCTCCCCACTCGCAGCCCCTGGACTGTGCTCCTGGGGTGTTAAATGTTGACATTACCACTGGCAGGAAAAAATCCAGGTTCAAGATCCTGCCTCTGCTGTGACTGGGACTCTCAGTTTTTCCTTCTTTAAAATAGGCACATGAAAAAAAAATGGGCACATGTTGTTCCCCCTCCCCACCCCCGTTCCTGGCCACGATCCCCTCACTATAGGCTTCTGTGAGCAACCCCGACACGGCCCTCTCAAACTGTAAAAAGATCTGATGAGGACTTGGCAGGCTGTATCCCCCTCTGCCCCAGGGTGATCTCAAAGATGCTTTTTTGGCCCCTGGTGAGCAACCTATCAATGGCATTCTATGAGCCTAGGGCACAGTCTGTCACCTTCCCACAAGCCCCTGGCTGAGTGGGGTGTCTTCTCTGCCCACCGCCCACACAGGGCACGTGGTGTCTGGTACTGGCCTGCCCAGTCCCGGAAGGGGTCAGCAACCTCCAGCTAATCCTCGCTAGATGCTTCTTTGCTTCGACAAGGGCCCCCAACAGCCCTGGCAGTGCCGGATGGCACCGATGCAGCCCAGGGAACACGCCTCTTGCTCAGCTGTTCACCTACTCAGCTGGCACTGTGGGTCTTGGCGGGTCAAACAGTGCCCAGGGACGCTCTGATGCCCGCCCCACTCCCCGATCCAGCTTCCAAACAGAGGGCTGGGGTGAGATGCAACCCACCTCCTCTGCACGCGCAAACGAAGAGGACGAAAGCAGCCATGCAGCCCCCGGGAGGCAGGGAGGGAACGGCTGAGGGTGTCACTGTGAGACGTGCATGGAAGAAAAGGACCCGTGCTGTTACGATCAACCGTGCAGATGAAAAGGCTCCGCGAGATTACTGATATCCGCACAGATGAAAGGAGTCCACGGCATGGGTGCGTACAGATCTCTGTCTCATATGTCTCTGTCTATCTCTACTTACCTATCTCTAGGTTTCTCCACACACATACCTGTATGTGAAGACTTGGGGGCCACGCTGTGCTCTGCACTCCGGGCTCATTCCTGACTCGGTGCTAAGGGATTAACTCTTACAGGGGCTTGGGGGACACCATATGTGGTGCTGGGGACTGGACCCCGGCTGGGCCCGGGGCTGGAGCCTTTCCCTGCTGGACTAGGGCTCCGGCCCAGATGCATGATGTTATTCACCAAGCGGGGCTGCACAGATGAAAGGGCTGCACGTCATCAGGAGCCACGCAGCCCTGCACAAATGCAAGAGGCCCACATCCCCCTCACAACACCCCGGGGTCCGCGCCCCCGCCCGCCCGCGCAATCCGCCCTTGACGGCCGCCGCGAAAGAAAGATCTCCTCGGATGCCTCGGAGATTTCCTTACAGTCCACGGTGCTCGGGGAAAGACAAAATATCAAACATCACCCCCCAGGACCCCATCTGCTTGTCGGAGAGAGAGAGAGCTCGCCACTGGCGGGTGTCATAACCGACGCACTGAACAGCCCCGATAATTTATGCTAATAGTTGCTTTAGGAGGTGGAACAAGAAACAGTATAATCTGGCTCCCTGCAGCCCCCTCAAATCCCCTCCCTCAGCAGGAAAGGCTTCCCAGAGCCCCCCAGCGCCCCCTTCCCTCCCACCGTCTTTGTCCCTCAAACAAAGTCGCCTCCCTGCCTCCCCCAGCCACCCAGGAGCAGACACCTCATGCCGACTGCTGCTCGGCAAGGCTGGAACTCCAGTCCCGGCAGGCAGATTTCCACAGTCTCCGCGTGTCAGGATCTCCGGAGCTCGGGAGGCTCGGGACACCTTTGCTCTAGGGCTCAGCGTTCCAGCCAGGACGCCCACCTGCTGCCTGCTGCACCCCAGCCCCCTCCGGGTGTGGACAAAAGGTTCAGGGCGCAGACACCCGTGCATCCCGGCCGGTGAGAGCGCCGGGAGCAAGCGAGGATGAGGAAGGACGGTGAGGATGTCACCCGACATGGAGACATAGAGCCAAACGCTCTGTGCCGGGTGGAGAAGCTTCACCTAGAGGCTGCCGCGGGCCCCCTTGGACACCTCCTCTTCCTTCCTCGGCCCCTCAGTGCTCACCACCCCCCTCCAGCCCCTTGGCCCAGGGATTCCCAGCCCACCCTTCAAGGTGCCTCTCAGCAGCTCCCTTTCCAGTGAGGCTGTGCCCACCCCACCCGCCTTGCCCCAGGAACAGAAACCTTAGCAGGGGGTTCCAGATGGAGACAGGCTCGGAAAAGGAACCCAAGACGGCTCCTTCCTAAATCAGGTTGCCAGCAGGCCAGAAGCTCAGGGGGGGGGGCCCAAGTCGGACCCCTACCCGCCACCCCCAGGCAGGGGAGTGGGATGAGGATTCCAGTGCCCTGGGGTCCTGAGTGCCCCCAGCGTTTCTCTCTGTTCAGTGGGAGTGAGACTTGGGGGGGAGGGGGACTGCAAATGTAAGTGAGGAATAGGATGCAAAAGGGTTCCCTGTGTCGGAGAATTCCTCCTAAGACTGTGCCCTGGCTCGGCCTCCAGGGAGAACTGGATGGAGAGTTCCCAGAAAATCGAAAGCTACTGTAAGAGACAGCAGTGCCCTGCCTGGGACTCGCTCCCAAGGACCCAAACGACACGCAAATTCAAAACGCGACACGCACGCCTATGTTCATGGCAGTTACAGTAGACAAAGGCTGGAAACGGCCCAAGGACCCCCTGACAGAGGAGTGGATAAAGCAGTCGGGGGAGAGATGCTCGACAGAGAGCGGGTCAGCCGTGGGGAGAGGTGAACTCCCGCCTTCCGCTCTGCAACACGGAGAGAACCGGAGGGGCCACACGGAGGAAGAGCAGTCAGCAGGAGAAAGACAAACAGCAAACTGTCTCCCTCCTAGGAAAAGAAACAAAGGGGTCCGGGAGAGACAGTACAGGGGGGTAGGGCTCTTGCCTTGCAGGTGGCCAGCCTGGACTCCATCCCTGATGTCCCACAGAGTCCCTGGAGCACCACCAGGAGTGATCCCGGAGCCAGGAGTAAGCCCTGAGCACCGCCGGGTGGGGTCCCCCCCATCTCTACCTCCCCCTCCCCCAAACAGGGGGAAACAAAAAGAACCACAATGTCTGATGAAAACAAATACTTAGATGAACGGAACTCACAAGCTCTGGGGGCCAGAGTAACAGTACAGCGGGTAGGGCGCTTGCTTTGGGCACCGCTAACCCAGGCTCGGCTTCAGCCCCAGCATCCCATAAGGTCCCCTGAGCACTGACAAGGATAATTCCTGAGCACAGAGCCAGGAGTAACCCCTGAGCATTGCCAGGTCTGGCTTCCTAACAAAAATGTTCTAAGAAATCTAAAAACAGAATACACAAGCTCTTGGGAGGGTCCTGCATGTGGTGTTTCACCTTGGTGGTAATCACGGGGGTTCACATCATACCCCTAAAGGACATGATCATGGACATGCTTGGAAACTAGTTCTGACTTCAACAGCCTGGTGAGAGAGAAAGAAAGAGAGAGAGAGAAGGGAAGGAAGGAAGGAAGGAAGGAAGGAAGGAAGGAAAGAAG
>JASTTN010022287.1:26511-36800 GCA_030324115.1 Sorex maritimensis | reverse complement strand
TCTTTCTTTCTTTCTCTCTCTCTCTCTCTCTCTCTCTCTCTCTCTCTTTTTTTTTTTGTCGAATCACTGAGATTGACCAGCAGTTCTGAGCATCTTGAAATCTCCGCACAGTGCAGGCGCTAAGGTGGCTCCAGGTGCGTGCAAGTGGGCAGGACATTGATTCCAGGTTGACTGTGGCTTACCCAGAGCCTCAGGTCCAGCCCCAGGTCAGCCTGGGACTATGACCCCTCAGTGTCCCCCTCCCCTAGAGGCTGAGCAACGGGGACCAAAGGATAGAAAGAGTAGAACTTGGAAATACACACGGAGAACCTGAGACCAAAAAACGCCTGTATGAGCCCTGTTATTTTATGCTTTATTTATTTATTTTTTGGCTTTTTGGGTCACACCCAGCTGTGCACAGGGGTTACCCCTGGCTCTGCACTCAGGAATTACTCCTGGCAGTGCTGGGGGACCCTATGGGATGCTGGGAATTGAACCCGGGTCGGCCGCGTGCAAGGCAAACGCCCTCCCCGCTGTGCTACTGCTCCAGCCCCCCATTTTATGCCGTATATGCTTGGAGGCAAGATGGCACCGACGCCAGTTGAACCCCTCGCGGTCTCCTGAACCCGGCCCACCATCTCAGTCTGGGTGACGCTCGACAGCACGCCCCAGGCATGGAATTCCGCGTGTGACCCTTGCTGGAACTCTGCGCGTGATTCCTGCGGGACCTCACCGGCTGCTTTGCGGGATTAAGACAGGTTGGCATCAGCAGGGCGAGGAACAACCGCGGCTGAGGCCGCAGCATCACCGCCTCCCTGGGCCAGGCCGAGTCACAGCACTGTCGCGCATGGAACAGTGACAGTAGCGCGCGCAATGGCTTTTCCACTGCAGGACACTGTCCGCCAACCACCGAGTGACTTGGGACTCGGCACAGGTGTTTGTTTGACCTGGCACAGACCCTCTGCGATGGGGTCTTGCTCTGCCGGCTATTCAACAACCTCTGGGCACACTCCATCCACCTTAAGGTGATCAACCTGAGGCCGCAGGTGCCCCAGACGCTGCTTGAAGACGCAGGCAGGTGCGTTTTGTCAGCGTGCAAATTGTTACAGCAAGGCGGTCACCAGGTGCTTACATCTGGGAGACTGGGAACACGTGCAGGGACGGTTAGAGATCAGCCCAAAAGAAGCCTCCCTGCCCCCCCCCCCCCAATCCCAGCAAGTTACCGAGGGTATCCCGCCTGCACGGCAGAGCCTGGCAAGCTACCCGTGATGTACTAAATATGCCAACAACAGTAGCAACCATTTGCTCTCAATGGAACGAACATCTCCGAATGCAGCAGCTATGTATGCCTGGGTCAAGAACTCAACAAGAGGAACGACTTGGCGCCAGAACTGTGCAGGAGGAAGAGAGCAGCGAGGAACGCCTTCAAGAGCCTCGAAGAAGTGGTTAAGAGGACAATAAATCTCTGACTCTGGGCACATCTTTTCGACTCCACCGTTCTTCCTGCACTAACATATGCTTCAGAGACCTGGGTCCTACGCAAATAGGATGCGAACGCTATTAGGGTATCCCAAAGAGGAATCGAAAGAGCTATGCTTGGAGTATCACATCTCACTCAAGTGAAAGAAGGAATCCGGAGTTCCGACCTCCGTCGATGGTCAAGAATCAGGGATACTGTCTCGTTTGCCAAGACATCAAAAATGAGAAGGGCTGGACATGTAATGCGATTCAGAGACGACCGCTGGACTAGAGCTGTTACCGACTGGATTCCACGGGACGTCAAAAGACCTCGTGGCCGCCCACCAACGAGATGGTCAGATTTCTTCCTCAAATCCCTGAATGAACGGTTTGAGGCTCTTCCTGTTCCTGGAGCGAGCAGTTACCATTGGGCTGCACTAGCACGCGACAGGGACAAATGGAGACGTTACTGGCGCCGCTCGAGCCAACCGAAGATCAACGGGATGACAAGTGACACAAGTGAAGTGATTTCCCTAACCCTGAAGGAGCCCCCATCTGAGTTGGGAAGAACGAAAGGGCTCGTACCCAGCAGACGGTGCACAGGTCAGCGGGCGGGAAGGTGCCCCGCAAGCAGCCGGCCACCAAGGCGCCCGCAAGAGCGCACCAGCCCGACACCAGCTACCGCCCGACACCTGGCGCTGCAGATCTGCCGCTACCTGAAGTCCACCGAGCGGCTCCTCCAGCAGCTGCCGTTCCAGCGGCTGGCTCGAGAGATCGCGCAGGACTTCAAGACCGACCTGCGCTCCCAGAGCTCGGCCGTCACGGCGGCGCTGCAGGAGGCTCGAGAGGCCGACCTGGTGGGGCTCTTCGAGGGACACCAACCTCTGCGCCATCCACGCCGAGCGCGTCACCATCACGCCCAAGGACATCCAGCCGGCGTGCCGCATCCGCGGGGAGCGGGCATAAAGTTTCCGATGCTGGGGCTGGAGCAGTAGCACAGCGGGGAGGGCGTTTGCCTTGCATGCAGCCGACCCGGGTTCGAATCCCAGCATCCCATAGGGTCCCCCGAGTCATTCCTGAGTGCATGAGCCAGGAGTAACCCCTGTGCATCGCCGGGTGTGACCCAAAAGGAAAAAAAAAGTTTCTGATGCTAAACTCTCAGGGCTGGGAGAAATGGAGACGCTACTGGCACCCGCTTGAGTAAAGCGATGATTAACGGGATGGCCGTGCTACAGACAGGGCACTGTGAGGTAGTGTAACAAGGCTTTCATGTTTGAGTTTCAGTCATACAGTGATCGAACACCCGTCCCTCCGCCAGGGCACATGTCCCACTGCCAACGTCCCCATATACCCCCACCCCCGCCTGCAAACCCTCCCCCTGCCTCTATGGCAGGCAATTCCCCCCATACTCTCTCTCTACTGTTGAGCATCATGGTTTGCAATACAGATACTGAGAAGTTATCACGTTGGGTCCTTTATCTACTTTCAGGACACATCTCCCATCCCAAACAGTGGTTGGCTTTCCATTGTCTTTGGAATCCCAGGTAGATTTATCCACTGGTTTTATTTTTTATTTATTTATTTTTTGCTTTTTTGGGGGGGTCACACCCAGGGATGCACAGGGGACTTCTGGCTCATACACTCAGGAATTACTCCTGGCAATGCTTGGGTGACCCTATGGGATGCTGGGAATCGAACCTGGGTTGGCCGCGTGCAAGGCAAATGCCCTCCCCGCTGTGCTATCGCTCCAGCCCTACCCACTGGTTTTAAAAGCTCAGAACCCTGGCTTAGATATTAGGACCTCACCCTGTTCACTTGTTCCAACATGAACGCCCCCTCTGCCTCCCCTCACTTTTAATTTTCAACTCCTGGCACCGTCTGGTCTGGACCCAGTGCATCTTCCTTCAGAAGTGACGTTCAGAGCACTGAGCTGGGAGTAGCCTCTGAGCAGCCCTGAGAGTAGCCCCCCTAGTCCCCCTCTGAAAGAAACCAAAAGGGACGCACACTCATTTAAAATGCAACAACAACAAAGGAACGCAGGATGGAATTGGTAACAAGGCATACCGGAAATGAAAGAAAATATTAATTTCTTGCAATTGAAAGGAAATGAAAAGATCTGTTTGACTTGGGATTTTGACAGAAGACTCTCTGGCTACCAGTGCGTGTTGGAATTCTAACCCTTTCTCTGCAAGCGTCACAGAAAGACACGTGGGCCTGGTTTGCTTAGGTGCCTCTTTCCTTCCCAGCTCTGTCGGGCTGTGCCCAAAGATAAAAATCTCCCGTTTCACTGGGTGGCTGCACGCCTGAGTCCTCTCTCTTTTTATTCTTGCTTTAGATTATTACCTGTATTGAGTCTGGCTGCAGTCGGAGCAGAGAGAGGATAAGTGCCAAGTCACCCGTAGGAACGGATGGAAGGCAGGCTTGGTAGGTGGGAGGGAAAAAGGAGTTTTTTTGGTATTATTTTTCTTTGTGGGTCACACCCAGTGATGCACAGGGTTACTCCTGGCTCTGCACTCAGGAATTACTCCTGGCGCTGCTCAGGGGACCATATGGGATGCTGGGAATCGAACCCGGGTCGGCTGCGTGCAAGGGAAGCGCCTTGCCCGCTGTGCTATGGCTCCAGCCCCCATGAGAAGGGAGTTTTAAGTATCCGGCAGTCTTGGCAGCCCGCAGAGAGACCACCCCACAGGCGGGAGCAGCTGAGGCAGCGTGCGAGAAGGACCCAGGTTCAACACCTGGCACCGTCCGGGCCCTGTACACCTCCAGAAGTGACTCTCAGAGCACTGAGCTGGGAGTAGCTTCTGAGCGCTCCCGGGTGTGGCCCCCAGCCCCCTCCCAAAGAAATCAAAACCGACACATGCTCATTCCAAATACAGCAACAACAAAGAAACAGGGGACGGAACTGAAACAAGAAACAAGAGGAGTTTTCTGAGGTCACTGCAGGCGGGCACCTGCTTTGCCCTGAGAAGCAGCTGGTGACAGAGTGACTAGGCTGGGGTCCCCGAGTGCAGGCTGGCCTCTTGGCTGCTTGAACCTGGTGGCGTCAGCACCTGACCCCGGTCCCCCGCTGTGAGCGGCAGGGTCAGAGGACACACACTCTGTGAGCCCCACAGCTGAGAGGGGGGCAAGGGCACCCTGCAGCACTGCAGCATGATGTGAGACCCCCAGCAGTGGGCATGCCCAGGCGCCAGGCGTGCGTGGGACCCCTCCCTGGTCATTGCAAGAAACAATAGCAGCAAGCAACAGGGAAGGGGGCTGCAGGGAAAACGGAATGGAATCTCAAAATAAATAACAGTCTCTTCTATTAAAAAAAAAAAAAGAATCCCATGTCACGTGCCATGCATGGTGTCAGGATGTGGGGGCGTCTTCCGGGTTAGGTCCTGAAGGTGCTTCAGACTCTTGGTTTCCTGTTTATTTATTTATTTGCTTTTTGGGTCACACCTGGCGATGCTCAGGGGTTACTCCTGGCTCAGCACTCAGGAATTACTCTTGGCGGTGCTCAGGGACCATATGGGTTGCTGGGTTTTGAACCTGGCTTGACCGCATGCAAGGCAAACGCCCTACCCGCTGTGCTATTGCTCCAGCCCCACAAGGCCACTACTTGTACCCTCTTTGCTCCCAGGTGTCAATGCATTTAAATTGGTTTTCACTGTATCACACTGTATCACTATCATGTGGTTGCTCATCGATTTGCTCGAGCGGGCACCAGTAACGTCTCCATTGTGAGACTTGTTGTTACTGTCTTTGGCATATCGAATACGCCACGGGGAGCTTGCCAGGCTCTGCCATGCGGATGGGATACTCTCAGTAGCTTGCCAGGCTCTCTGAGAGGGACAAAGCAATTGAACCTAGGTCGGTCTCATGCAAGGCAAACGCCCTTCCCTTCCCACTGTGCTATCGCTTCAGCCCTCCTGTTTATATTTATTTGAGGCACCATGATTTACAAATTGAGTTCCAGGCGTACCATACGGAGCACCCATCCCTCCACCACTGTCGCTCGCTTCTCTCCTGCCTCTCTGGGGCTCTTGCCTCACTCGTTAGCACCTTCCAGTACCCGCTGCTCCGCCCAAGTGTCCACTTCCCTCCACCATTGTTGTACTGTCCCTCCCCTGTCCTATGCATGCCCCCCCCCCCATAATGGGGCAAGCTTCCTAGCAAAGACCAGACCTACCTAGAGACCCTCTTCCTCTGGGCGCTATCTCGCTCAGGAGACTGTAAGAGATGGGGCCTTTGTTCTTCCCTGCTCTGGCAGGGAAATAACAAAGGCTCCAGTGTCTTTTTGGGTCACACCCAGCGATGCACAGGGGTTACTCCTGGCTCTGTACTCAGGAATCACTCCTGGCAGTGCTCGGGGAACCCTATGGGATGCTGGGAATCGAACCCGGGTCGGCCGCGTGCAAGGCAAACACCCTCCCCGCTGTGCTATCGCTCCAGTCCCCGGCTCCTGTGTCTTGAGGGAGACTGTGGCAGAGGGAGGAGGTTTCAGGGAAGTAGCACATCCCACTGACCCCTCCCTCCCCCCCCTCCCCCCCAGCATTCCAGGCTGCAAACTGGAAGAAGAGAGCTGCATTCCTTAGCATGTTGCCCCCTCCCCCTCCAAGCCTTGGGCTTCCAGCTCCGGAAGTTTAAGTAAACTTTTATTTTTATTTATTTATTTATTTATTTTTTTGTGGACGAGGCGGCAGCCCCTTCACCTGGCCTGCAGCCTTGGTGCCAGAACCCAGACAGACGGAGGACTTGTTCTCGCTCTGGCTTTTTTAAAGAAAGGCCACCCAAACTAAGGAAGAAAGAAAACGCTTCGAGGAAAGACAGCGGGAGTTTGTGAGGATATTTCCTGCCAGCTTGGTGGCAGAAGCCGCCCAGGTCAAGTGGACGGATAGACATGTTCATCAGGAAAGTGGGACCCCAAGGAGCACCGGAGAGCGGAGAGCGGAGAGCGGAGAGCGGAGAGCGGCTCCCCTCCCTCCCTCTCTCCCTGGATCACGGTCTTGGGCTTAGCTCGCCCTTTCATTCTCGCCCCATGTCTTCAGACGTTAGGGGAAAGCAGGTCAATCAATATTTGCTTTGAAGATGAACAGCCGAGGCGGTTTGAGAGTCTGTCTGTTTTAGCTGATGCCCGGGATGGGAGGGTTTCTCACCGCACTCTCACCCCATCTTCCTGGCCTCCCCCCAACCCCACCACCCATTCCTATTAGGTCATACTGAATAAGCAACAACACGAATGAGCATAGTTGTGCAGAGTCCAAGGCATGGTGTTTTTTTTTTTGTATCGTCTGGATTGTTCTTCTGATAAAAAAAAAAACATATTCCTTTATCTTCTAGAACTTTTTTTTGGTACTCTACATTCTAGTAGTATCATTGCTCTGTTCTTTGAGGAGGCTGTAAGCTTCCCTCCCAGTCCGTTCTCCACTCCACCACACAGTCAGACTATCACCCTGCCATCACACTATCAGATTGTCAGTTTGATCTCTGTTTCCCCTCCCATCACATCCCTCCTGTCCCCCAGAGGGATTAGCCAGCACCTGTTAAATAATCAGTTGAAGTATTGGCACTCTCTCTTGCTACTTCTCTCTCTGTCTGTCTCTGACTCTCTCTCTCTCTTTCTCTTTCTCTCTCTCTATCTCTCTGTTTTTCTCTATTTTTTGGAACATACCTGGTGGTGCTCAGGGCTCACTCCTGACTGGGCTCAGGGGACTTGATAGGATGCTGGGGATCAAACCCGGGTCAGCCACGCACAAGCTAAGCACTTCCCTCACTGTCCTGTCACTCTGGCTCCAGGTAGCCGCATCTTGCGAGCAGAGCAGCAGACTCCGGCCTCGGACTTCCTGCGTCTCAGCCCAGGTACATTGTTTGCTGTCTCTGAGACCTGCGTAGTTTGCTAGCAAAGGTGTCGGCTCGTCTTCTCCATTCCTGCATCCTGAGGTCGCCGTGGAAATGGAGAGAGGTGATGTTTGTGACGTGCTTGGCACAGTGCTGGCACATTCTAAGTGCTCTGTGAACGTTAGGGGTCACCATCGTTAGTCAGGACACTGAAGCCACTTCTGAAAGGGGGAAAGTCAAAGCAAAATCATGTCCCCAGCTTGGTATTTTACAAAGCTTAATATCAGTGCTCTCAGTGGGAGGGATGAGCTTCAGAAAAAGAATTGGTATAGCTGAAGAGGAAAATGACCTAATCACCCATGTCATCTGGGAAGGTTGATTCAAATGACAGTGAACACAAATACTGAACTGGCAGGGAAGGAGGGCATGATTGAACCCTGTCCCAGACGAATTCATCTTCCCATTTTACCAAGGATCATCCGAAAAAAAAAGTGTCCTGAAGCCATTTTAAGTGTGTATATGCGTAAAACTATTTCCTTGAAAATAATTCTAGCAGCTTTTGTAAAAATTTCCAGGGTCTCTGAAGTTTCCAAATGGTTGGATACAAATATAGATTCTAGGATTATTTATTTATTTATTTTTGCTTTTTGGGTCACACCCGGCAATGCTCAGGGGTTACTCCTGCCTCTCCACTCAGGAGTTACTCTTGGCGGTGCTCGGTGCTCAGGGGACCAGGTGCTCAGGGGACCATATGGAATGCCGGGAATTGAACCCAGTTTGGCCAAGTGCCAGGCAAACGCCCTCCCCGCTGTACTAGCACTCCAGCCCCGTATGTTCTAGTTTTTAAAAAAGAGACAATTTCGGGAGGAGACGCCCCAGCAGTGGCTCAGGGGGTCCACATGGACTCATGGCTATCTAAGTCAGCAGCTGACTCCAGGGCCTGAGGTTGGGGTCTTTTTTTTTTTTTAGGTCATACCCGGCAATGCACAGGGGTCACTCCTGGCTCTATGCTCAGGAATGACCCCTGGCGCTGCTCAGGGGACCATATGGGATGCTGGGAATTGAACCCAGGTCGGCCGCGTGCAAGGCAAATGCCCTACCCACTGTGCTATCGCTCCAGCCCCCTGAGGTTGGGGTCTTGTTGGGGTGTGGGGGTCTCCGGGTGCTGGGCCTTGCCCTGAGGTCGTCCACCCGCAAGGCTGGTACGCCTTGACCCACATACTCTCTCTCTGGCTCTCAGATGAAATGTTTTAGCGTTCGCCTCCCAATGATGATGTGTGAGTCTTTGGTTTCTACTAGACATGAGCATGGCCACTCTTTATACCACAAACTCAATATGTGTTCAAAAATGGTCTCTACCTACTGTTTGGTATATTTGGGTTTTAAGTCTTTCCAAAAATATATCATGTTTACCAAGGCTGGCTCTGAATGAAGTCAGTAGCCTGTTGTTCATTTCTTTAGTTCAGAGTTAATTATTTTTTCTTTTTTGGGTCACACCCGGTAATACTCAGGGGTTACTCTTGGCTCTGCACTCAGGAATTACTCCTCCTGGAGGTGCTCGGGAGGACCATATGGGATGCTGGGGATCGAACCCTGGTTGGCCGTGTGCAAGGCACACCCCCTAATGGCTATATTATTGCTTGAGCCCCCAGAGTTTAAATGTATTTTTTTAATTTGATTATTATTCTCTCTCTCTCTCTCTCTCTCTCTCTCTCTCTCTGTGTGTGTGTGCGCACACATAGTTACAGGATAATCGCACCCCTGGCTTTATATCCAGAAGAATGTAAGAAACGGATTTATTCTTCACCTGACCTAAGCGTGCACTAACCGTATGAAGACTGACTTTTCTAAGAGATCAGGGCCTATGGCTTTTTGTTTACTTCTTTCTGATTAAAACATTTTTTCTGGGGGCCTCCGTGGTGGTGCTCTGAGGTCACTCGGGGCAGACGTGGGGGTGCATGGGCCCAGACTCAGCGCCTCCAACGTGATAGCCGTGTGGTCTCAAGCCTCTTCTCCGGCCGGCGGAGTCATTTGTAACGAGGCATCGGAGGTGTGTTTCCAGGGGTCGGGGCACCGACGTGATGCGAGGGGCCAGGGCTCAACCCAAGGGCTCGAATGTCCGGTGGTAGCTTGTAGCACCAGAGCTGTCTGGGCCTGGCCAGTAGGGCTGCTGCGAAGGGGACAGAGTTGGGTCCGCCCCTGACGGAGCCCGCGGGAAACGGGCAGGGTGTTTGCTGCTCGGTCAATACCGTCGGCGGGGCACGGGCTGCTGTCACGGGCTGTCAGCTCCGATTCGCTTCTGCAGAGACAGAGGGAGATGCAGGGGACAAATACTGTTTTAATCATGGTGCCGGGATGCGACCGGCCCTTTCCCTCTGGTCAAACAAGGAAACAGACCCCAGACCGACAAGCACACAGCAGCCCGAGTGCTGCTCTCGCGCACGGCCGAGGGGGCGACGCTTCCCAGAGAAACCCAGGGAGGTGGTGGTGAATCACTGCACTGAATAATTTGGGTTTGGTTTTTTTTTTTTAGTTGCCTGGGGTCATCCAGTGCCCCAGGCTGGGAAGAAAAGCCTTTAGAACCCACTGCAGGGTCCAGCTTGCACCCTCAGAGGAACCCGATCGACTGATTTGTTAAATAATGAGGAAAGGAAGAAAAAAAAAATAAAACCAGAGCACTGAGCCTGCGTTTTCCGAGTCCTGCAGAAAACAGGGCTCTGTCTCTGGGTTCTGAATACCGGGCCAGAAATTCACCAGCACCCCTGCTCGGCTTTCTTTTCTTTTTTTTTTTTTTTGGTTTTTGGGTCACACCTGGCGGTGCACAGAGGTTACTCCTGGCTCTACACTCAGGAATCACCCCTGGCGGTGCTCAGGGGACCATATGGGATGCTGGGATTAGAACCCGGGTCGGCCACGTGCAAGGCAAATGCCCTACCTGCTGTGCTATCGCTCCAGCCCCCTCTTTTTAAAATTTTTTAATGAACCACTGTAAGGTACAGTCACAGACTTACAAACTTTCGTGCTTACATTTC
>JASTTN010022287.1:0-25685 GCA_030324115.1 Sorex maritimensis | reverse complement strand
GAGCCCTCAGCCATCATTCACTTAGTGGTCCCTTCTCTATCCCAGCTGCCTTTTCCCCCAGTGCATGAAGTTGGCTTCCAAGCATGGAGCGATCCTCCTGGCCCTGAAAGACAATTTTCTTAGGAGTTTCTCTCATTCCTAGCTTTCTCTTTTCCTGTTTCACTCTGTAATCATCGGGCATTTTCTTTTGTTTTTTTGTTTTTTTCATTTCTGCCTCCCTGTCTCTGTTTAGCATCAGACTCCGCTGGCATGCAGTTTCTGTCCCTTTGTGTTTTGATCAGCTCCTTTTAACATGTCATCTCAGTCTTCCCTCTGAGCAAGGACCGATTGATGAAATAGCGAACAGTTCTCTAGTTAGCATAGCCAGCCGACTTTCATCCCTCCTGCCAGTGTGGAGACAGCTAATTATCAGTCCCGATGGGGAGCAAGGAAAGCTGACCTCAGAGCCGGACAGGGAGAGCCCTTCAAAGAGCAGAGGGAGAAGTGGGGTCTTCCAGCTCCCTCAGCTTCCAGCCAATTGGTCGTAATTGCCTGAGAACAAGGACTGAAGACCGGGTGTCTTCGCAGAGCCTCTGAGATAATGATTACAGCAAATCAGGGCTCATGAATATGCAGCTTCTTTCTGCGTAGAGACACTTGAGTTATCGAAATTAAAAATACAAAATTCTGGATTGCAAAGAAATCAGCAAAGGAAAAAAAATCGGTAATTTTTACAATTGGAAAATATCACTGGAAATGAAGCCTTCCTGCCAACACGAAGCACATAATAATCATGGCAGGGAAGAGATGCTTTTCGAATCTCTTGTTTTATACAGATTTTTCTCCTCCCCACCCCCCTGGAAAAAAATTCCATTTCAAGATGGACTCCAGAAATTGTCACGCATGACTTTTTTTTTTTTTTGTGGATTTCTGTTTCAAGGTGATTCATTTGGGGACAAAAGCTAAATCCCGTCTCATTTACAAGACGTCTTAGATCCTACCTGCACAAGCACCCAAAGAAGTAATGTAACTTGATTTGGGTGCTTATGGCTTGCAGACTTTCTTTCCTTGCTTTTGGGAGCCCCTGGGTTGTTTCTGGGTCAGATAAGGCTGCTCTATGCTTTCAAAACCAATCCTTGCTGCCAGTCTTGTTCCATAGAGCCCATCCAGAAGATTCTTTCCTGTTCTGTCTTGCTCAGGATTTTTAGAGACTATCTGTATTAATGTTTGATAATATGTCACATTACTGTTGTTTTTTTCCCCCTGAGCTGAATCTGCAAACCCCATTTTCTTTTTTTTTTTTTTTTTTTTTTTTGTTTATATGTTGCACCTGGCGTTGCACGGGGCTTACTCCTGGCTCTGCCCTCAGGAATTACTCCTGGCCTTGCTCAGAGGACCATATGGGATGCTGAAAATCGAACCCGGGTCAGCCGTGTGCAAGGCAAACGCCCTACCTGCTGTACTATTGCTCCAGCCCCTGCAAACCCCGTTTTTGAATGTCTGAGCTGGGTACTCCAGGCTACTCCATGCTTAGCATGACCTGGATCGTGTGGGTTGCAGGAGCAGATGTAAGAATCTGACACTGAAAAGATATTTTAAAATTTTAAAATTGTGTCTGCAGGTGTGGGTAGGTGTGGGTGGAGGGGGCAGGCTGAGACACAAGGCAAAGAGTTAAGCACTTGCCTTAGCTAGTAGCCAACCTGGGTTCCATCCCTCTGAACTGCATATGGTCCTTGGAACACTGCCAGGAGTGATCCCTGAGCACCGAGCCAGAAGTCCGCTCCAAGCACCAGTGGCTATACCCTAAAGGAAAAACTAGAATAAAATAAAATGGCAAAAATGGCATGTGTGCAGAACTCTGTGTGTGTGTGTGTGTGTGTGAGAGAGAGAGAGGTAGAGAGAGAGTGATACAGACATAGCGTGTGTGCGAGTGAGAGAGAGTAAGGAGGTTGAGGTTGAGGATCTGGTCTTCCAGGTTGGAGCTGAGACAGAGATGGGGGGTTCTAGGGCAGAGTTAATCAAGCTCCTTTCGAATCCCACAGGGAGAGGGATACAGCCCGTGGGCTGGAGCGTGCAGAGAGGCAGTCAGTAGGCGGGAATCGGCCAGAGTGCCAGCTGGAGGGATTGAACGGATTCAGGAGGGGTGGAATGACAGAGATTCCATGAGCTTTTTTTTTTTCTTTTTGGGTCACACCTGGCGATGCACAGGGGTGACTCCTGGCTCTGCACTCAGGAGTCCTGGCGGTGCTCAGGGGACCATATGGGATGCTGGGAATCGAACCTGGGTCGGCCGCATGCAAGGCAAACGCCCTACCCAACTGTGGTATCACTCCAGCCCCTCCTCGAGCCTTTCCATTTGAAGTTTGGCCCTAACCGTGCCCCTTGGAGCCTCTTCTCAGCTCCCGAGACCCACACAAGACAACCTGGCCTTTGTTATCAGGAATTTGACTGTGGCACCTGTGCCGTGCTCGCTGTATTCCTAAGTGGGCATCTGCCATTCAGGACCAGGAATGTCTGACACACAGAAGCCCCATTTGAAGGAGGTCAGAGACTGGAAGAGAGTTTCCACGCGGGTGCCATCAGCAAACCTATGAGAAGTGCGATGGTTCCCCACCCTACGGAGAGACGGTCTGTCTGTGCTCCTGGAGATTTCTCCAAGTGCTGTATCATGAGTGTGGGGGTGGGGGAGGCACATATGTCTCTTCAGGAGACGAGGCTTTCTAAATTGACACTTGTTGTTATAAACTCAGTGTGCCATTCGTTTATTTGGTTCTGGAGTGACTGAGGTCAGCAGTGCCTAGCCGTGGCCCCTACAAACAGGGCGGTCCAGGCAATTCCCGGGAGGGCTGGCACCTCCTTCTTAAAGCCTAGTTTCTGGAACGATGCAAATAATCTTAAGCCTGTTTTACTTTCCACCTCTCTCTCTCTCTTTCCCTCTCTCTCTCTTCCTCTTCCTCTCTCTCTCTCCCTCCCTCTCTCCCTCCCTCTCTCTCTCTCTCTCTCTCTCTCTCTCTCTCTCTCTCTCTCTCCCCCTCTCTCTCTTCATTAGCTTCACAAAGAAAAACAGTCTGGTGGAACCAAGTTTTTTAAAGCATATTTTTTGCTCTTTCTAACATAAGAGAGTCAGAACATACCAATATCTCTCCCTCATCGAGCTGGAGCCGTGTAGTAAATCCTTCCCTCCCCCTCTCTGGCAAATAGAGCTGGATGGCCAGCTGGCTTCAGCGTGTGCACCAGGAATACATAACCCTATTTATGTAACTCAACATGTTTGCAAAGTCCGCAGTGCAGTTTTTCAGAGGGAATGAGGTGTTTGGAAATACAAGCTGTTGTGCAGGAGTGGAAGGCTGTGCCATGTTTTAAGGTTCTTTGTTTTTTTTTTTTGGTACTTTTATTTTTCATTCTTAAGAGGTATGCATCTGTGAGTGGTGTTTTGCTTGTTGTTGCACATGTCAGGAATTCAGAAAGAGTGAGTGATGTGTTGACTGCCAATAAAAGCAAGCAGCTATTCCAGCCACGGAATGAATTTGTTTACAAACACCAGAGAAGAAAGAGCAGACTGGCAAGTGTGTTTGTGGGAAGACCTGTGTGTCTTTCCCTCACTCAAAGGCTGGGGGACGGGATGGCTGCCTCCTGGGCGGAGTGCGTGCAGGGCACAGAGCACAGAGCGACGCGTAGTCCCTGAGCATTGCAAGGTCTGGCTCAAAAACAGCAACAGATAGGAAAGGCAGTGAGCATCTACTGGAGGACCACTTTCTGAGCATCCTTGTTGGGGGCGACGCCCATCACCCGCCGTGAAAGATGCAGGCTCCTTGGGTGATGCGGTTGATTGGCAACATGTGGGCATAGCGTTCTGGAGACCTCTGGCCTCTTTCCTATAATTTCCACGTACTCAAGTTCAAAGAGTCGAGGTCTAGTCACTGATCTTCTTGTTTGTGTTCAAACTATTTAATGCCTACAAAGTGATGATTTCTGAAGTCTAGATTTCACCAGAATGGATCGGAGTGATGGGGAAGGAAGGCGTTAGGAATACATAGTTCGGTGTGAAGGTCGTTTGCTCAAGTTACAATTCTGCAAAGCAGACCAGTAAATGCTGGGAATCTGTTTTTGTTTTTTTTTCTGTTCGGGTCACACCTGGCGGTGCTCAGAGCACCTTATGGGATGCTGGGAATTGAACCTGGGTCGGCCGAGTGCAAGGCAAATGTCCTACTCTCTGTACTATAGCGTCAGCCCCGAATCTGCTTTTTTGAAAAGCGTCCTCCTAGGGATATTTTCATCTTCCTGATTTACAGCATGGCCGCCTCTTCATTTGTAACAACTGCCATTCTTTCAGCCCAAGGGATCCCACTGGGAATGCCAGCGATGTTAATCCACTTCTCTGGGCTTTGGCCAATGGCACAACCCTACCAGTTGCAGGCAATGCTTGGACAATTACCGGGAAGATGAATAAATCACCTGCAGTCATTTCTTGGGATTTTCAGTTAATTTTTCTGGGTTTGCTCAGCTGTGATGACTTAGTCTTATCTAACGTTGTATATTTTTAGAATGGGCACCTCTGTTAGTCAGGGATGATTGAGATAGCCCATGAACAACACAAAGAGAATGAAATTATCACTTTAATTCCTGGTCAGTTTTATATCCGGATCTTAAAATTTCTTGAGTCAATAAACTTGTCCTATTTCTGAAGCTGGTTTCAACGGGCAATCTAACAACTGTAATAGAAACAGTCATTTTCTATTATAATCTATGAAAAGAAAAAGAATAATAAATATATTAAAAGTTCAGGTCTCTGCACCGGCAAGGAAAAATTTCTGCAGAAAGTATTCTTTGAAAGGTACTGGGAAATAATGTATTTTTCATAATCATTGTTTCTTTAGAATTGAAGCTGATATTTTTAACAGAGCTACTCTTTTTTGTCCCCCTTTACCATTGAGGATTTTTAATTCTTAGCACCTCCCTGTATTCCGCACAATTTGTGAGAACCCTCAGACTAGATTTTAGGACTCTCAGAAGTCTAAACTTACCCTATCTGCTATCAGGCATTCTTTTATAGGTGGCTGAAACAGCGCCTTCCTTGTGGACCTTTTTTTCTGGCTTGTTTAGTGTGGTCCCAGAGTAAATAAAACCTGGTAAAAGTAAAACACATGTCATTTGATTTTTTTTATTAGGATTATATCAGAGACACATGATCCAAGAAGGCATTTGGATATTTCTAGTTGCCTGGGAGGGGTGGGACTTAATGTATACACACACACACACATACACACACACACACACTCACACACACAGATAATTCTTGTTCTGATCAGCTCTGCAGTCAACTATCTTGATTAATTGATTAGGAATAGAATTATGTAAAGCTTCAATTCCTGGTTTACTGTTCAAAGTAGGGGAGATTTACTGAGTTCTGATTGTTTGAAATAGCATGTAAATGGGACAGGTGAAAAGTTATTTGAGTGACATTTAGTTGAGTTTGAATCCTGAGGCCTCTGGGCATAGGCCGGCTTTGTTTTTCATCCCTTCTGCAAGGTGGATGTTTGTCGGATTCTACCTGGAGCCAGAGTCCCACAGCATCTTGGCTCTGGGTTAGGTAGATTCAAATGACAGCCAAACTCACTTGTGTTTGGGGGACCTGATCCCCCAAGCTCCGCCACTGAGCTTGGCTGCATACAAGGCAAGCGCCTTGATCCTGTACTTTCTCTCTGGCCCCCATACTAATGGCTTGAAACACCCCCCATGTTATTGTATTTTTTAATGTTGGGCGGTCACACCTGGCTGTGCTCAGGGCTTACTCCTGACTCTGCACTCAAGGATCACTCCTCTCGGTGCTCAGGAGCGGAGTGCTGGAGATAGAACCCAGCTTGGACCCGTGCAAGGCGAGACCCCTACACGAAGCACTGTCTCTCTGGACCAAAACACCCAGTGGTGGTGTTTTTTTTTTTTTATGTCTCATTATTTTCTTTGGTTAAAGACTTGAATCAGACGCACCTGGGGGTGGTTTTCCAGCTGCTGTTGACTGAGGTCGCTTGATGGTGTCTGGCTGGTCCCAGCTAGGAGGTCTAAGGCAGTTTCACTTCCCTGTCTGGGATCAGAGCAGGGCGCTGTCGCCATTGTCTCGTTGTCCCTCGGGGCTCTCTTCTCCCTTTCCTTCGGGTTCGTGCTGGTAAAGAGCAGCCAAACCTTTCTTCTTCTCTTAGAAGGGTGTTTGGAAAGGAAGTGTGATTTATATATACATATATGTATATATACATATATATATATATATATATATATATATATTCTTTTTGGGTCACACCTGGCGATGCACAGGGGTTACTCCTGGTCTGTACTCAGGAATTACTCCTGGTGGTGCTTAGGGGACCCTATGGGATGCTGGGATTTGAACCCGGGTTGGCCGCGTGCAAGGCAAATGCCCTACCCGCTGTGCTATCGCTCCAGCCCCGGAAGTGTGATTTTTGAATTAGAAATTTTGCTTGGGACCCTGCAAATCCTACCAGGTGTGCCCACATCCTTCCAGCTTTCTTTTTCAAAGAGCCTTTGTGGTATTTTCCCTCCGTCTTTTGAAATGAACGTGAGGAAGCTTTTTATTTTTATTTTTTTCCTGCCAAACACTGAATATTTGTAACATTGTTCATGGATCGTGCAGGATAGTCCCTGGCGGATGGCCAGCGGCAGCTGATGAGAAGCATTCGTGTCTGCCCCATCTTGTACCCAGAGGCATAGGATTTAAAAGATTCTTTGTTTTGTTTTAAGGCCACACCAGCTGTGGCCAGGGCTTCCTTCTGGAGGGTTTTAAGGGACCATCTGAAATAGCAGGGATCGGACTCGGCTGTGTGTAAGGCCAGAGCCCTACCTGCTCCGCTGTCTCTCTAACCCCAAGACCATATGATTTAATGGGCTTTATATGGCCCATGGGCATATGTTTTTCATTTTTGCTTTATTTATTTATAGATCTCCACCCCTGTCTTAAAATAAAAACACTAAGGCAGACAGGCTTTTTTTTTTCTTTTTGGGTCACACCCGGCAATGCACAGGGGTTACCTGTGCACTCAGGAGTCACTCCTGGCGGTGCTCAGGGGACCATATGGGATGCTGGGAATCGAACCCGGGTTGGCCGCATGCAAGGCAAATGCCCTACCCACTGTGATATCGCTCCAGCCCAAGGCAGACAGACTTTTGTATGTAGAAGAGAAAAAGTTATCTTCCCTCTGGTTCTTAACTGAAATCCCCACATAAGTGCACGTTACGTGTGTGTGTGTGTGTGTGTGTGTGTGTGTATGTGGTTATTGTTGGGGAGTAAACCCAGGTCTCATGCATTCAAGGCATATCCCCATGAAATACGTCATCAGGAGAAAAAGAAACTGAAATATCATGACATGTAGACTTTCTGTAAACATAGGAAATACACTCATAAGGCACTCATAAACAGACCAAGTAGCATATGGGATGTTAAAGGGATTCTTAGGTCTTTCTCCAGGAGCACACAAGGATGTTGATGTTCATTGCAGTTGCTTGGGCCAACGCCTGCCATTACTGTTAGTTTGGGTCGCTGGTGGAGCTTGGCTTTCTGTCCTTAACAAAAAGGACACAAAGTCTTCCAAAGACTTACTCACTTCACAATATGTGGCTATTGCAAGAAGAATTTATCCTAACAGAAACTTTTTGGGGAAACACTATTACCTACTTTTTTTAAATTTAAATTTTATTTTTCATAAGGTTGTTCACATTAATTGATTACATTCAATATTTCAACTCCAGTCCCACCACCCTTACACCTTCCCACCATCACTATTTGAAATTTTTCCACCACCATTCAAGCCTGCCTGACAGGGGCAGATGCTAGATGATTTATTTATTTTATTATTTTATTTTTAAAACATTTTTGATTAGTAAATCACTGGGAGGTACAGTTACAAACTTATGAACTTTCGTGTTTGCATTTCAGTCATACAAAGATCGAGTACCCATCCCTCCACGAATGTCCATTCTCCTCCACCAATGTTCCCAGTATCCCTCCCCCACCCCCACCCCATCCCCCACCACCCCACCCCACCTCTGTGGTAGGGCATTCCCTTTTGTTCTCTCTCCTTTTGGGTGTTGCAGTTTGCAATAGAGGTATTGAGTGGCCATTGTGTTTGGTCTATAGTCTACTTTAGGCATGCATCTTTCAACCCAAATGGGTCCTCCCAACATCCTTTACTTGGTGTTCCCTTCTCTATTTTGGAGGTACTATTAGTCACTGAGAAACTTTGGATTCTGACTCTTCTAATATAATAACAAACCTTTTCAACCAAATCTGATGCACCAGAAACAACCATCTGAGCAGATATTTCCCGAGTGTTTCATGTTGGCAGAAGACAGTTCTAAAGCAGGCATGCCGTTGCCAGAGGAGCGGTCCCCTGTCCCCAGCCAGAGCTGGCCACACCTTTATGCCCACGCACTGCAATGGTCCTGCTTCAAGGTATGCTTTGTGGTGACCTGTTAGAAGTTGAAGTGTTTGGGGTTTGACTTAGCAGTTAAAGCATGTCCAGGTGTGTGTTGCAGGGCTTTTGCAGACAGTGTTAAAATTTATATCGATAATGTTCTTTCAGAGGAAATCGAAGCATTTTAATTAAGAAGTATCTGGAAGGGATTTTACAGTGAGAGATGAAATCCATAAAGGAATCCAAAAGCAATACTTGGTTTTAAATTGATCAGATGGCTTCTTCTTCTCTCCGTAGAGAGTTTTTCTTGAAAGAGCTTAGAAGACGAAAAACAGAGGAGTTTCAATAAATTCTCTCAAAGTTCTAAATCTTAATAAGAATGTTAAAAAATATCAGTAGGTTGTGACGACTGCTTTCTTTGTAGTAAGGGTAAGGTATCAGAGATATTTCCAATATCTCCAAAGTTGTAGCGTTATGCTCTATACCCTTCTAGATCTGATTTCTTGCAATATGTAAAATTATTGACAGGTTGGTGCACGATTGCAATTAAGTGACATAAAGTACTCACATTGAGTAATAAAGGCAAATGATTGTAATTTATTTTTAATATAATTAATCATCACTGTAATACTTCAGATTTAAATCTAATTAGTGTTGTAATTATATCTGCTATGTTCTGATACAAATATTTAATTATTTTGCTGATTGCAAATTATATTTGCTCCCTTATTAAAAAAAATGATTTGGGATGTTAAAATAAGCTTTTGTGAAAAAAGGAATAGTATTGGGGAGAAGAATCTCTCTGTGAAGAATTAGTTAGAACCAACTCATGCCTGGGGTGACTTAGGCATTGAATTAAGTACAATTATAAAAAGAAATGTAGGGAGACATTAATCTTAGTGACTTGTTTAATTTACTGTAGGAAACATAGTTTAGGAACTGAGTATAGAATATAGGATGCACAAAATATTGGACAAAGGACTGAAATGAATAGCAAACCCACCACCACCTCCAGATACAAATCCAGGCAAGCGGACTCTATGCTGGTTTATGCTGCAGACTCAGTTTACCCCTGCATTAAAGGCAGGAGTATATGTGGCCTTAGTACGTCTTACTGGGGGACTGTTTTTTCTGGGCCACTTTTCTACTCTTCATAGTCATGCAAGCTTGGGGGATCCAAACTGCAAAGACCTTCAAGATCGGATCACAACAGTTCCAGATTCCTAGGATGGGGCTGGAGCGATAGTCCAGTGGGTAGAGCATCTGCCCTGCAGGCAGCCAACCCAGGTTCAATTCCCGGCAGCACATATGGTCCTCTGAGCCTGCAGGAGTGAGTCCCGAGTCCAGAATCATGAGCAAGCCCTGAGCACCAACGGCTGTGTTCCAAGCAACAAAACACAGGGGCTAGAGCAATAGCACAGTGGGTAGGGCGTTTGCCTTGCTCGCAGCCTACCCGGGTTCGATTCCCAGCATCCCTTATGGTCTCCTGAGCATCGCCAGGAGTAATTCCTGAGTGCATGAGCCAGGAGTAACCCCTGTGCATCACCAGGAGTGGCCCGAAAATAAAAAAAAAAGAAACAAAACACAAAAGAAATTTCTAGGAAAATAGGGATTCACTTTTGCCAGAAAAGTGCAAATTAGGGCATTTCCTCTGAAGAATTGATTACCTTTGAACATTTCTGACCGAGTGTGGGCAAAATAGTCATATTAGATAATGAAGACTTTTCTTTAGTTATTAAAAATTAATACTTAAATAATCATTAGCATTGCATTAAAAATCCATTTCCTTTTTCAATTATTCAATTATAGAGCGAACCAGCTCTAGACAACTGCTGGAAGGGATGTTGGTGATTAGGTTATGTAAGTTCTTCCTAGACTCTGGGAGTAGAGCTTGGAGACCCCGTTCTTCAGCGTCACCCAGGATGCTGAAACCCAGACCTCCAGTTTTGAAGTTAACTTTAAAAGAAGGCTACGCATTATAGTAAACACATCATTTTTAGTCAAAATAGGATATCAACAAACAAAAATAATCAAAAAAATTTTTTTAAAAAGCGGGGCTGGAGCAATAGCACAGCGGGCAGGGCATTTGCCTTGCACTCGGCCAACCCGGGTTCGATTCCCAGCATCCCATGTGGTCCCCCAGCACCGCCAGGCGTAATTCCTGAGTGCAGAGCCAGGAGTAACCCCTGTGCATCGCTGGGTGTGACCCAAAAAAGCAAAAGAAAAAAAAAGAAATAGGATAACTTACTGTTTTTGGCATATCCAATACGCACAGGTAGCTTGCCAGGCTCTGCCTCGCGGGCTTGATACTCTCAGTAGCTTGCTGGGCTCTCCCAGAGGGGTGGAAGAATCGAACACGGCTCGGCCTCGTGAAAGGCAAACACCCAACTGCTGTGCTATCGCTCCAGACTCAGGGTATGACCCAAAAAGCTAAAATAAAATAAAACTAATTTTTTTTTTTAAAAAAAAGAAGAATGGCTAATGTTGGGGCTAGAGACATGGCAAATCCAGTGGGGCACTTTCCTTGCATGCAGCCAATTCAGGTTTGTTCCCCAGCACCCCATAGGGTCCCCGGGGGCCTGCTATAAGTGATCCCTGAGCACTGTGATCCCTTCATCTGTGTTTACTCAACTCCAAGTTGAGGCAGTAGAATATGCATTAGTTCCTTGTATCTGCAGGCCAGTAACCTTGGTTTATTATTGTATCTTATTAAAGAAGATACAAAACCAAAACTGAAACCTTTCTTGGGCTAAAAGCACTTGGATTTACATCCCAAAGACAAGGCTAGGCTGCCACATGAAATCTACATGTCAATTACAAAACTAGGCAGCACCTGAAATCTACATCCCAAAGACTAGCTGGGCCAGAGCCTGCATTTTGCAATCTCAAAGGTCAGGCCTGGCTAACACCGGAGATCTGCATGTCAAAGACCAGCCAGGCTTCTGTGAGAGAAGGAAAACTGTTCTTTTCAATATACTGAAATTATTTTCTGAAGGCAGCTTGAAGGGGGAAAATGTTCCTGTCTGTAGTGCAGTCTATGTGGGCTCGCCCCTGATAGCTCAGTCCATCCCCAACAAGTACCTAACTTGAATTACTAGTTTATTATGCATCCCTGACATAGGACCTATTATTTTAACACAATCACAGTGCCTCTATGGTGCCTAGTGAAATGAACTATTACTCCACATTGCCGGTGTTATCTGACTGCATATTCCGGTTTCCTTGATTATTCTACATTTTCCCCACCCCCACCAGGGTTAGTTTAGAATCAGCCCCCAACCCTGCCAGAGTATGCACATTGCATGCAGTATTTAGATTGTTAATCTGTAGAGATCTCGTGTGTGTGTGTGTGTGTGTGTGTGTGTGTGTGTGTGTGTGTGTGTGTGTGTGTATGTGTAATAGAGAATTTTTGTTTGTTTTGTTTGCCCACTCGAGCAAACCGAAGATCAACGGGAAGACAAGTGATACAAGTGAGTGATTTGTTTGGGGGCCACACCCAGCAATGAACCAGGACTTACTACTCCTGGTTCTGTGCTCAGGAATCACGCCTGGTGGAGCTCAGGGAACCACTTGTGATTCTGGATGCACAGGGGTCACTGCTGGCTCTACACTCAGGAATTGCCCCTGGTGGTGCTCAGGGGACCATATGGGATGCTGGGAATAAAACCCAGGTCTGCCGCGTGCAAGGCAATCGCCTTACCCACTGTGCTATCACTCCAGCCCCAAGAATATTAATTATTGAATAACCCCAGTTCATTGTTAGGCAGGAGTCACTGGGTTGTTGGTGTAGGGGACAGGGTTCTTTTTGTTAGGGCTCAGATCAAAATCTCCCTATAATAACAAAGAGACTCCAGAGACTGCAAACAGCAAGCAGGGTTTATTGTAAGACTGGCTAGCCAGGGCCCAGCTGTCTACTTGGACATGCAGGTCCAGCAGGTTGGACAAAAGACCTCGAGCTTCTCCAAAGGAGGTCTTATATAGGCCTTCCCCGGCCGTTACAGCAGAGCCCGCGCATTTCATAGCCAATAGATTTGTAATATTGCAAACTTTCTTAACCAATCCATTTAAAAGGACATCACTCCTTAGCCTATGGCTTTAGAGATCAGTATTCGCGCCAATATTCAGGAATGTCCCAGTTCTGGGGGCAGTCCAGGGTCCTGTGATATGGGTCTTGTGATATGGGTCTTGTTATCTGGTCTGACCACCACCCTTTTTGTGACCCAGGGTGCCTGTGTCCAAATTCCTTGCTCAGGGACAGATAGACAAGTTATTCTACAATGCCGGCTCCTGTAAAAAGAGTCTTAAGAAAGCTAAATAGATTCCTGTGGTTTGTCCTCACATTTTTTTGCTGGCTTTTGTGTTTCTTGTAAATGGGAAGTTTGAACTGGAGACACGGGTTTCCTTTTCTTTTCTCTTTTTAGAGCAAGTACTTAAACTTTTTTTTTTATTGTATCACGTGAAGCAGCACACAATCCTTTCAGATGATGTCAGCTGATTTCTTCCTGTTTATCATCAATTTTCCCTAATGGTCTTAGCATCTATGACAATTGCTACCCTAATTCTTTGTCTCTTTCTTTTTTGGGTTTACAAATGGTAATTTTCTAATTTTATCATCCTTTCTGCATCTATCAGCTAGAAATGTTCTATGACACTGCTTTCCTCGCAGCTATTGGCTTTGCTAAGATACAGTATATATTGGAAAGTTGGGCCAAATGATTAAATTATTCCTTTTGTCATCTTTAGATCAAATTTCTAGTGTTGATAAAGAATGGTTTATCTATGGTTTTTCAGTATTCCCTGTATTTTAATTAGACACTCTAATGACTGGATGCTCATATTAGAGTCCCGATCTTAGGTGAATTAGGAGTCTCTTCAGCTTGATTATTCATCGCTGGCACAGCATAAATAGTCTATGAAGAAAAAGGCAAGACTTGTGCCAGAATCACAAGGAATAATTCAAAGGAATTATTCAAACACTCAAAGGAATAGTTATCGACTCTTGAAGGCGCTTTAGGAAAGAGGTTAATGTTTTTTTTGAAAGTTTTAAAATGAAGTCAGCAGTGCTGAGAATCACAGTTCACCAGCAGAGGTCAGTGATAATTGGCTTTCTCTTTTATTATTCTTAAAATCCCAGCAACTTGACACAGTTGCTTAACTTCCCCTTTGTTACAAAATGAAGGAAGCTTTATCTTCCTTTTAAGCAAGAAACGCATTAAATATTCTTTAATTGTTTGTATGTTTCTGGGCCACACCCAGCTGTGCTCAGGGCTTACTCCTGACTCGGTGCTCAGGGATCACTCATAGCAGGCCCCCGGGGACCCTATGGGTTGCTGGGGAATGAACCTGAATTGGCTGCATGCAAGGAAAGTGCCCCACTCGATTTGCCATGTCTCTAGCCTCAACATTAGCCATTCTTCTTTTTTTTAAAAAAAAAAATTAGTTTTATTTTATTTTAGCTTTTTGGGTCATACCCTGAGGCTGGAGTGATAGCACAGCAGTTGGGCGTTCGCCTTTCACGCGGCCGACCCGTGTTCAATTCTTCCACCCCTCTGGGAGAGCCCAGCAAGCTACTGAGAGTATCATGCCTGCACGGCAGAGCCTGGCAAGCTACCCGTGCGTATTGGATATGCCAAAAACAGTAACAATAAGTCTCTCAATGAGAGACATTACTGGTGCCCGCTCAAACACATCGATGAGCAACGGGATGACAGTGACAGTGTGACAGTGGGTCATACCCGGCGATACTCAAAGGTTACTCCTGGCTCTGCACTCAGAAATTGCTCCTGGCGGTGCTGGGGGACCATATGGGATGCTGGGAATCGAACCTGGGTCAGCCGCATGCAAGGCAAACGCCCTCCCCACTGTGCTGTCGCTCCAGCCCACATTAGCCATTCTTCTTGGGTGCTGAGAACCCAGGGACGGAGCTCACAGACCAGGTGTACTTTTTCTAAAACCCAGGCCTGACCTAGAGGTGCCTAAGGGAGACCACGCACGGACCAGGAGTTCAGATGCCAGATTCAGAGGCATTGTGGCCCCCAGCCCCTGCCCCTGAGGTGTTCCAGAGTTGCTAGGAGAGTCAGGTCACTTTCTGCCCCCATCAGATAGGGGAGTCAAGAGGATGTCATCGTGTGGGACTGTGGTATAATGTCAAACCTGTAGGAGTGACCCTCAGAACCCATGAACACTGCTTAGGAGGACCCTCTCCAGTTGCAGATACACACCCAGACACACACACACACACGTCCACACACATGCACACACAGATGCACACAAACATATGCACACACATGCACACAGACATGCACA
Source organism: Sorex maritimensis (assembly GCA_030324115.1). Classification (NCBI taxonomy): domain Eukaryota; kingdom Metazoa; phylum Chordata; class Mammalia; order Eulipotyphla; family Soricidae; genus Sorex; species Sorex maritimensis. Next base: position 10,977 of record JASTTN010022287.1, on the reverse strand, counting down.
CACATATATACATGCATATATATGTATTTGGGTACATATACATATATATATGTACATATGTATATGTATTCAATATGAACTCAACTTGAGGAATGATTTGGTGCCAGAACTACGCAGGAGGAAGAGAGCAGCGTGGAACACCTTCAAGATTGTCAAATAAGTGGTTAAGAGGACGAAGGACCTCCAACTCCAGGCACAACTTTTTGACTCCATTGTTATTCCTGCACTCACATATGCCTCAGAGACCTGGGCCCTATGCAAACAGGATGAGAACGCTATTCGGGTATCCCAAAGAGGAATCGAAAGAGCTATGCTTGGAATATCACATTTCACTCAAGTGAGAGAAGGAATCTGGAGGTGTTTTTTTTTTTTTTGCTTTTTGGGTCACACCTGGCGATACACAGGGGTCACTCCTGGCTCTATACTCAGGAATCACCCCTGGCGGTGCTCAGGGGACCATATGGGATGCTGGGAATCGAACCTGGGTCAGCCGTGTGCAAGACAAATGCCCCACCCATTGTGCTATCACTCCAGCCCCAGGAATCTGGAGTTCTGACCTCCATCTATGATCAAGAACCAGGAACGCTGTCTCGTTTGCCAAGGTGTCAAAAATCAGATGGGCCGGACATGTAATGCGATTCAGAGACCACCGCTGGACTAGAGCTGTTACTGACTGGATTCCACGGGACATCAAAAGACCGAGTGACCACCCACCTACAAAATGGTCAGACTTCTTCCTCAAAACCCTGAATGAACGTTTTGAGGCTCTTCCTGTTCCTGGAGAGAGCAGATATCATTGGGCTACACTAGCACACGACAGGGATGAATGGAGACATTACTGGTGCCCGCTCAAGCAAATAGAAGATCAATGGGATGACAAGTGATACAAGTGATATGTATGCACACGTGTATACATATGCATACACATATATACATACACATGCATCATATCATGCTGGAACTTGAGCCAGAGTCTAGTGCACACAAGACATGCTCTCCGTCTAGCCCTGAAGCTATGTCACAGGCCCAGGAACCAAGTCATTTGTCCGATTTCTCTATTTTGTTGGATTTTTTTTTTTTTTTTTGCTTTTTGGGTCACACCCAGTGATGCTCAGGGGTTATTCCTGGTTTTGCACTCAGGAATTACTCCTGGCGGTGCTTGGGGGACCATATGGGATGCCGGGGATTGAACCTGGGTCGGCCGCGTGCAAAGCAAACGCCCTACCCGCTGTGCTATCGCTCCGGCCCCTATTTTGTTGGATTTTGAGGACCGCACCTGGCAGTGCTTGCTCCTGGATTTTTGTTCAGGGATCCCTCCCGGGGGGTGGGGGGGCTGGAGAGACTCTGTGGAACCTCTGGGGTTGAACCCAGGTCGACTGCACACAAGGTAAGCCCTCTACCCGCTGTGCCATCTCTCTGGACCCCCTCAAGGGTTATTTGAAGGACAGCCCAACTGCCCTCTGTTTGGCTTCACCGTTGCAAATGCAGGCGTCTAGTGTCGCGTGGACGGCCCCGTGTCGGGGATGGCTCTGCTGCCGTGGGAGCTAGAGTCCCTGCTCCGTCTGCCCCTGCCTGGCCTGGCCTCCTCATCTCTGCAGTTCCTCTTCTGACTCCTCAGCCCACCCCGTGCAGTGATGCCGTGTTTTTACTGAGAAAAACCCCGTGTTTACAGTAGGATGGCTCCTGGTCAGCATTAGTCATGCCTTCGTCAGGTGGTGTTTGACTATTCTTTTCTCTTTGTTTTTTATCTTCCCGTTAGAGGTAACATTACTGAATTTCTTTATTAGAGTTTTTTTTTTTTTTTTAAAATAGTTAAAAAAAATGGGCTGGAACAATAGCACAGCGGCAGGGTGTTTGCTTTTCCTTGGCCAACCCAGGTTCGATTCCTCCGCTCCTCTCGGAGAGCCCGGCAAACTACCGAGAGTATCTCGCCCGCATGGCAGAGCCTGGCAAGCTACCCATGGCTTATTCGATATGCCAAAAACAACAGGTCTCAAAATGGAGACGTTACTGGTGCCTGCTTGAGAAAATCGATGAGCAACAGGATGGCAGTGGGACAGTGATACAGAAAAAAAAATGTATGTGTCCACATTAATTTCCGAGGGAACTTCCCTAGGAAGTGCACTCTCAACTTTTACCTGCAATATGAGTAGTCCAGAGCTCCTTGAAGGTTAGAGTGGGAAGGAGAAAAACATCCAGAAAGAGGGAAGGGTGTGTGCAAAGGCACTGTGGCTAGTGGGGAAAGCTAGAGCGAATGAGTGTGACTGTTGCTGTAGTAGGGGAGAAAGTGCAAACTTGAACGTCTCTGTCCTGGGTGCTCATTGATATTTTAACAATAGCATTCATTTTTGTGGGGTTTTTGTTTTTGTGTGTGTGTTTGCTTTTGTATTTTGGGCCACACCTAACAAAACTCAGGGCTTACTTCTGGCTCTGTGGGCTCATTCCTGGTGGTGCTCATGGGACAGTATGTGGCACTGGGGGTTAATCCGGAGATTGCTGTATGCAAGGCTAGTTCTGTCTTGCATAGAACTGTTCTGTCTCTCCAGCTCTTTGTTCTCTGGGTGAGGAGGGGGGGTTTGTCTCACATCTGATGGTGCTCAGGGTACTCCCAACTCAGTGCTCAGTGGACCCTGTGGTGCCAGGGGTCGAATCCCTGAATGCCAAACATATACTCAGCTTCTTGAACTGTCTCTTGTAGTTCTCATAGTACCAGAACACTCTGGTGTTGGTTTAGTTATTTTTTCGGTCACACTTGGTGGTGCTCAGGGATGACTCCTGACTCTGTGCTCAGGGATGACTCCTGATCTAACCTTCTTTTTGAATCAAGCTGGGATTCTTTTTGAATCAAGCTGGGAACTCTTCTGAATTCTGGTATCAGCAAGCACCTGGACTCCTTTGCCTTGTGCCGGTGCCTGTTTTTGCAGCGGCCTGACTATTGTCTAGAGCTACGAGTGCGTTGTTCGCCGGATTCTCCCATCCTTACAGCAGACAGTGGTTCCGAGTTCCTCCCGCAGCCGTAGGATTCAGCTCAGCTCACAGCTGTCACTTCCCAGTTCTCAAGCCAAGCCTCTTTCCATCACGTCTTTGACGGTGTCAAATGGATCTTTATTTCTGACACATTCCCTTGGAAGCCCGGGGGACTCCAGACACGCTGACGGCCACGGGGGGACTCAGCCTCGATTCATTTGTGCCTTGTTTCCACTGATTCAAAAGTGTGTTTGTAAAGGCAACCCAGACTCAGAACTAGTCAGACATGATCACTCTGGACAGGGGCCGAGTGTTGGAAGTAGGTAAGGCAGACACACGACAACCTTTCAGAATCTGTTTTGCAAAACCGTAATGTCCTAAAAGGGGGGGAGAGGGAGAAAGAGAGAGAAAGGGGAGGGCAGAGAGACAGAGAGAGAGTGAGACAGAGAGACAGAGACAGAGAGAGAGAGACAGAGAGAGAGAGAGAAGTGGTGCCTGCTATAAGGCAGGCGGGATTGGGAGAGAAACTGGGGACATTGGTGGTGGAAAATGTACAATGGTGAAGGGATTAAGTCAGAGATTACTCCTGTCTCGGTGCTCCTGGTGGTGCCTGGGGAGGGGGGGGCTGAGGTCCCGGGTCCCTGGCCTTGGTACCCCAGGCCCTGAGCATCTACCCCCCCCCTTTTTTTTAAAAAAAAATTTGGAATTTTGGAGCCACACCTGGTGTGCTCAGTAAGGTTTCCTCCTGGTTCTGCACTCAAGGATAAGTCCTGGCAGGGCTGTGTGGGCCATCTGGGGTGTCAGGGTTTGAACCCGGGTCAGCTGCATCTGAAGCAGGTGTTCTGTCCTGTCCTATCACCCTGGCCCCCTTCTTTCCCATTGCTTGCTTATTTGGGGGCCACACCCGGCGTGCTCAGGGATCAATCCTGGCACTGCTCATGGGTCACTCTCGGTGGAGCGGACCATGTGTGGTGTTGGGGATTGAACTCAGGTGGGCCACGTGCAAGGCAGGTGCCCCTCCCCCCCTATACCCTGTCCCTCTTGCTCCGGCCCCCTTATTTTCTAACTGTTAGCTCTGCAGCACTGTCCTCCCATTGTTCATCGATTTACTCGAGCGGGCGCTAGTAACGTCTCCATTGTGACACTTGTTGTTACTGTTTTTAGCATATCGGATACGCCACGGGTAGCCTGCCAGGCTCTGCTGTGCAGGCAGGATACTCTCGGTAGCTTGCTGGGCTCTCCGAGAGGGACAGAGGAATCGATCCTGGGTCGGCCGCGTGCAAGGCAAACACCCTACCCGCCGTGCTATGGCTCCAGCCCGAAACAAAACAAAAATAACAATTTTTATAAAGAGACCAAGGTTCAACCCCCAGCACCTAAAGGTTCCCTGGACAGTACTAGGTTAAGGGCCCCAAACAAGTCCAAAGCCAAAATGCTTTGCAGCCTAGCCTGCTGTGGACTGTGACCCCATATAGGGGGCAGGGGTGCCGGGTGTCTCAGAATTTAATACGGGGTTTACAAAAGCAGGTTAACATTTGTGTTAAGGGACAACACGTTTTGTGTTAAGGACCCAGAGAGATAAGATAGAGCAGGGGTTAAGGCCCTTGCTTTGCATGTGATATCCTGACCCAATCCTCGGCACACATAAAGCCTCGGAGCCACCACCAGGAGTCAGCCCTGAGCACTGCTGTGGTTGAGCACTGGCTCAACACACATCCAAATTTGTTTAAAAATACATTTCTTGCGACGGAGCAATAGTACAGCAGCTAGGGTGTTTGTGCAGCGATAGTACAGAAATACTACCCGCTGTACTATCGCTGTACTATTTGTTTTTTTTTTTTTTGCTTTTTGGGTCATACCCGGCAATGCACAGGGGTCACTCCTGGCTCTGCGCTCAGGAATTACCCCTGGTGCTGCTCAGGGGACCATATGGGATGCTGGGAATCGAACCTGGGTCAGCTGCGTGCAAGGCAAACACCCTACCCGCTGTGCTATCACTTCAGCCCCTGTACTATTTTCTAACTACTGTGAAAATAGTCCACAAAAATCTAGTCAAGAGTTTGCAATGATAACTTTTCTTTTGTTATTATTTTTTGAAACCAGAACTTGAATTTTTTTTTTTTTTTTTTTGCATTTTGGGTCACACCCGGCGATGCACAAGGGTCACTCCTGGCTCTGCACTCAGGAATTAATTACCCCTGGAATTACCCCTGGCGGTGCTCAGGGGACCATATGGGATGCTGGGAATTGAACCCGGGTCGGCCGCTTGCAAGGCAAACGCCCTCCCCGCTGTGCTATTGCTCCAGCTCCAGAACTTGAAAATTGACCTCAAAAATTTTGTTTTTCTTATTTCACTTGTAAGGGCATAGTTAGAAGAAATCACTTGTCTTGACCCCGCATGCCATGGACTAGGAAAGCTCCTGAACAAACCCAAAGCTAGAAGCCCTGAGCAGTTCGCTAAGTGTCCTGCGCTCTAACTGGCCATTCGACCAGCGCAGCTGCGGGGGGGATTTGCTGGAGACGGCTTTTGTGGTTAGGGGGCCCCACAGAGCCGCTTGCTAATCTGAGATGGTCTCCTCAAGGCTTCCTCCTGGCTCTGCACTCAGAAATCACTCCTGGCGGGGTCATGGGATCATCTGGGATCCTGTTGAACCCGGGTCTACAGTGTGCAAGGCAGGCACCCTACCCTCTGTCCTATCTCTCCGGCCCCGAGGTAGAATGCACACTTTAAGTTCTTAAGTCCTTGGCCCTTTGCTGGCGTCTGGCATTTGTTTCTTACTAATGATGATTGGTGGCCCCTGCCCCAGTGTGGGCTGCCAGATGTAAATAAAGGAGATGATCTGATAGGGTATTACGCCTGTTGAGGGAACAGTTTGATATTTCAAGATTACAAACATGGCTTAGAAATCAATACTCAATCTTCCTGCAGTTTCGTAGGACCAACGTGTGTATGGGTAGGCTTTCTAACTCAGACTGGAACAGTGGAGGCGTTGGTAACGCCGAAGAGGAAAGAAAAAGAAGCCAGATGATACGAAGCAACATAAAGTCTTCTCCGAATGCATTATTTTGTCAGCTGAGGGCAAAATCCTTGACCTCGCGTGAGGTCGAGCAGCAGGTGGAAGGTACTAGGGGAGGACGCACGCCTTCTCGGAGAGATACACACTTGGGAAAACCGGGCAGGAGCACAGTGGTCCCTGTCATCTCCTCTCTCTCCCCAGGAGTGATTTCCCAGTGAAGTCACAGCATCTTTCGCCTTAGTGCAGACATTCGGTTTCCACAGCAACAGAAGCCTAACATCAGGTTATCTGCAGATGCCTCGTGGGAGAGCTACAGGAGCGTGACATTTGGTGGGGAACAGGGAGAGGCAGGGGGTCACTCGCCGTGGCTCAGGGATCACTCCTGGCAGTGTCTGGGGGACTGTGTACAGTGCTGGGGACCAAACAGTGTCAGCTGTTTTCAGGGCCAGCACCTTAATCCCTTTACTGTCATTCCCACTGGCATAGCTTTGCGTGTGTATGTGTGTGTGTGTGTGTGTGTTTGTGTGTGTGAGTGAGTGCATGCATGTATGTGTGTGTGTGAGTGCATGCATGTATGTGTGTGTGAGTGCATGCATGTATGTGTGTGTATGTGTGTAGTAGCCTTACTCCCTAAAGCTTAGAGACTCCTGGCTCTGTGCTCAGGAATCACTCCTGGATATGATCAGGGGGCCGTATGCAGTGCCAGGCACCAAATTGGAGTTTTCATAAAGACTAGTTGCCTTAACCCCAGTGCCATCTCCCCAGCCACATTACTAAGAGACAGATTCCCCCCCCCCCCCCACTTTTTATTGATTCACCGTGAGGTACAGTTACAAAGCTTTCATGTCTGAGCTTCAATCATACAATCATCAGACACCCATCCCTTCACCAGTGCACGTGTTCCATCACCCAAATCCCCAGTATCCCCCCCTTCCACACCTACCCCTGCCTGTGTGGCAGACACTTTCTCTCTCTCCACTTTGGTTACCTTCGCTATTTCGAGCCCAGTCCCACCACCACTCATACCTGCCAAAAAAGCAATGCTAGACAATTTGTTTTGTATTGCTTGTAATGGATAAAATATATAATGTCGCGCGGCCACTCTTGCTCTAGGAATTCTAAAATTTTAATAATTAGGGTCTGGAGGGACTGGAGCAATAGCATAGCGGGTAGGGCATTTGCCTTGCACATGGCTGACTCGGGTTCGATTCCTCCGTCCCTCTCGGAGAGCCCGGCAAGCTACCGAGAGTATCCTGCCCGCACAGCAGAGCCTGGCAAGCTCCCCGTGGCGTATTGGATATGCCAAAAACAGTCACAACACGTCTCACAATGGAGAAGTTACTGGTGCCCGCTCGAGCAAATCAATGAACAACAGGATGACAGTGCTATCTCGCTGGAGTGATCTGGAGAGATCACTGCAGCATGTTGCTCGGGTCTGAGATTCGTTTGTGTGTCTCTGGATCATGGCTGTGTGGGAGCTTCAGTAGACGGTGGCCGTATGTGAGCGTCATATCAGAGTCCCATGGGGCGGGAGGAAGGAGAAGGAGCGACTTCTCCCCTTGTCCCGTGAGGCGTGGCGTTTGCCATCACTGCCACCCTGCACCTGGAGCTTTTGCTGGGTTCTAGAAGATGGCGGCCGTCGGGATTCCTGGGGGACAGGCAGAGAGATGGCAACTGCCCCTGTCCGGAGTGGCCTGGCGAAAGTGACCCATTGCAAAGTCCAGAGCCATCTCTGCAGCAAGTTGCTCGGGTCCGAGAGTCGTTGGCGTGTCTCTCAGAAAACCAGATTTCTTGAATACCCCAGAGCTTCTGATTCAGAAGGTTTAGGTGGGATTCAGGAACCTCCATTAAAAGAGAAAATTCTGGAGTTAGAGAGAGAGAATATCGAGTAGTGCTTGATTTGTGGACAGCCAAGGTGGGTTTTATCCAGTACCCTTTATGGTTCCAAAAGCCCTACTAAGAGTGATCCCTGAGCACAGAACCAGGAGTAAGCCCTGAGCACTGCTAGGTATGCTCCCTCCTCCCCCCCCCAAAAAAAAAGAAAATCCATAGGTAATTCTTGACTACTGTAAATCTGAGAAACTTTAACCAAAGGGATGCTGGAATTCTGGATTGGAATCCTGATGATTCTGGCAAAAATCTGCCACATCTGAAGCAAACATCACACACACTAGTCTGGAACCAAAAATGACTCAGCAAAGATTCTATGCATCACGGAAGGATTTATTGTTTACACAGATTTATGTACTGTTTTTTAAGATAGGGAGATTTTGAACATATGTCATGAGTACATTAATACAGATTGGTTAATGCCACCCTTCCTCTCAGCCTCCCCTGTCTCCCCAAAGGAGCAAGCAATGGTCTCATTCCTCAGTTCAGACCCGACATTAACTCTGAGGTCTCTTGAGTTCCCCGGGGGTTTGGTACCTGGGTTGGTCACTGCATCCCGCTTTTCCTACCTGGTGTACCCTGTGTCCTCATTTTGGGCACTTCTAAGAAATTGGCTGTGGGGACAGTCTGCTTGTTTTCTAAATCCTCCCCTCCCTTCTTGCTTGCTTTTTTGTTCATTGGCGCTTTGAAAACAGAGCAAACGTCTGACTCTCTCTGGGGTTCTGTGATCAAGCTGGGGGTTGGTGGGCAGCAAGACAGTGAAGCACAGCGAAGGTATGGACGGTGTCAGGGATGGGCCGACTCTGCCACGCTGCATCCAGCCAGCTCCCTGTCTTGTCAATAATAGTGCAGTATCGCCATCACCACGTATGGAGAGAGATTAGCTGGGGCTCATTTTCTGCTACAGCGGCTGCTCTGAGCAGGATGTCATGTGGAAGGAAGGCTCCTGTTTTCCTCTCCTATCCCTTGCCTTGGTGGGAATGCATTTTTTTCCCTGCAAATCATTTGGAGTGATTAGGATCAAATGATAACATTTTCCAAGCGATAGCACAGCGGTTGGGCATTTGCCTTTCATGCGGCCGACCCGTGTTCTATTCCTCCATCCCTCTCGGAGAGCCCGGCAAGCTACCAAGAGTATCGTGCCCGCATGGCAGAGCCTGGCAAGCTACCCGTGGCGTATTGGATATGCCAAAAACAGTAACAATAAGTCTCACACTGAGAGATGTTACTGATGCCCGCTCGAGCAAATCGATGAGCAACGGGATGACAGTGACAGTGACAGTGACAGATATTTGTGGGGTGGGGTTGGGGGCAGGGAGATAGTACAGCAGGTCCTCACCATGCAAGTGACTGACCTGGGCTCACTCCCCAGCACAGCCTATGGTCTCCCGAGCCCCACCAGGAGTGTGATTCCTGAGCACAGAACCAGGAGTATCCCTGGAGCACAGCCAGGTGTGGCCCGCGACCCCCGCCCACACCCTAAAGATTTTAGCAAAGGGCAATATATACAAATATAAAACTTTGCTATTTTATCATGTATGGAAATGATTGACGTATCCCGCAGTTACAGGAAGGCATACTCTTGTGAGTTGATGAGAAATCCGTCTTGTGCATGCATCGCTTTGGCTAGAAGAGAAAAAGCGGGAAGACACTTAGTGCGTGCCGTAGGTACGTGCCCGGCTATTAATCCTGCAACACTGGTTGGTAAGGTAGTTCCCATGCAGAGACGGGTTTGAACGGATTGAAATCCACTTAGAAATCCTATTGCGTTTTCTTTGGTAGCCGGTAGTTTGGCCGCAGGGGTGCTGGGGGCTTCTCCCCAGCATCTCTGGGGGAGGGAGGGTATGCGGGGCAGTGCGGGGGGCCATCGGAGACCCGGAGCGGTGCTTTGAGCTGGGTCTCAGGCTCAACCTGGGGTCAATCAGGGACCTCCTGGGCCCATCCAGCGATGGTGGGGGACAGGGCGGGCTTCTCTGCGTGGTGTCGGGACTCACAGACGGTCTCGTGTGCGTCTGACCCCTGTACTATCTCCGGACCCTTCCCTTTCATTCGACTCTTCTCATGGTCTGTTTTCTGCCTCTCTAGGCGGCTTATCCAATGCAGGAGGCTTGGGGAAGCACCAGCAGGAAGCAAGGTCTTGGTTGGCCAAGCAGCGCCCCCAGTTTCGCCCCCTCACTCACGGTCCTGAGCACCCACCCTGCCGTGTCTCCGCACATCTCGTGCTCCTACTGGGACGGTGTTGGAACAGGTTGTTATGACGTTGATTCCACAGGGAGAATCGTTCAGGCACTGGCCTCTCTCTCGCCACTCTCTGCCCCCTCTGTGGTCATCTCCCCGGGGTCCCCATCCACGGGACGGGGCAGGGGGGGGGCGGAGAACAGGATGTCTGTGGTTCTTTGGGCTCCCTGTCGGCTTCAGCGTGGCTCCGCTTCTAACTCCCATTCATTCAGCTGCTTCCGGTCGTGTGGAGTTGAGCGTGCGTAGAGCGCGGGTGGGTAGAGGTGGGTAGAGGCGCGCATGGGTGCTGGAGCCCCCAGGGAGGTAGTGGGTGCAGACATTCGCCTTCATCGCAAGGGCGGCCCCGTGGCTTGTCCGTCAGGGTCCTTGTAAGGACTCTCGGCTGCATCCGACCTTGCTGAGCTCCGCGCCCACAGCGTGCTCTGAGTCCCTCCCTGGTGGTGCCCGTCACCTCTCTCTGCCAGTGCCTGCCCCCCACCTCGTAAGCACTGGGGATACGCAGCCCAGTCCCCTGGGAGTATTCTCTGAATGACCATTCCGTGGCTTGAGGAGCAAGAGAGCATGGCACAGGGGTCTGTGCTCACAAATACCGCTTGAGAGCATGCGCACTCGCTCTCTCTCCTCTCTCCCCTCTCTCTTCTCTCTCTCCCTCCCTCCCTCCTTCCCTCTCTCTCCCTCTTTCCTTCTCTCCCCTTCCTCTCTCTCCCCTCTCTCTCCTCTCTCCCTCCTTCCCTCCCTCCTTCCCTCTCTCTCCCTCCTTCCCTCTCTCTCCCTCCTTCCCTCTCTCTCCCTCCTTCCTTCTCTCTCCCTCCTTCCCTCTCTCTCCCTCCTTCCCTCTCTCCCCTCTCTCTCCCCCTCTCTCTCC
>JASTTN010022286.1:17684-39979 GCA_030324115.1 Sorex maritimensis | reverse complement strand
GTGTGTGTGTGTGTGTGTGTGTGTGTGTGTGTGTGTGTGTGTGTGTGAGCGCCTGTTTCATTAGGTCCCCAGCGGGGGCTGTGTCCGGCCAAGGTCACGCAGCCAGCAAGTGGTTAAGGCAGGACGGACCGTCCAGCGCCGTCCAGTCAGGACGGGCAAGGAGGCCCCCCGGGGGCCGATGGTCCGGCTCCCGGCCACGTGCCCTTTTCTGCCCCTGCATTCCTTCCCTGGCAGGGTTTCTAGATAAAACCCCAGGGAAGGCAGTTGCTATTTCTGGCTCCTGAGCGTTATCCTGCCTGACACCTTCCCCTGAGTTGTTGCGTTGGTCCTATCCTGCCCTCCTGGGCAGCCTGCGAGGGCCGTGACCCGGCTGCTTATTTAATTTAATTTTTTTTTGTTTTGCTTTTTGGGTCACACCCGGCGCTGCTCAGAGGTCACTCCTGGCTCTGCACTCAGGAATTACTCCTGGCGGTGCTCAGGGGACCATATGGGATTCTGGGAATCAAACCCGGGTCGGCTGCATGCAAGGCAAACGCCCTCCCCACTGTGCTATTGTGCCAGCCCCCTGGCTGTTCATTGAGGAAGAAAGGAGCCTTGGGGGTCGGGGTGGGGGGGTGGGGGCAAGGCACGGCTGAATGGGGGAGCAGGGCTTTATACCTCTCCAGCTGGGGTCTCAGGACAGAAGCCCACCCCCTCTAAGTGAGGTTCAACCCCAAGGAAAGAGACTCCAGGTCAGACAGAGACACTGAACACAAGCTTCTTTATTATTGTTGTTGTTATTATTATTATTATTATTATTATTGGGCTGGAGCGATGGCACAGCGGGTAGGGCATTTGCCTTGCATGTGGCCGACCCAGGTTCGATTCCTCTGCCCCTCTGGGAGAGCCCTGCAAGCTACCGAGAGTATCTCGCCCGCTACGGCAGAGCCTGGCAAGCTACCTGTGGAGTATTCCATATGCCAAAAAGAGTGACAAGAAGTCTAACAACTCCACTGTGAGATGTTACTGGTGCCTGCATGAGCAAGTTGGTGAACAACGGAACAACTGTGCTGTGCTGTGCTACATATATATATATATTTATTATTATTATTATTATTGAATCACCGTGAGATTGTTACAACCTTTCGTGTTTGAATTTCAGTCATACAATGATCAAACACCCATCCCTCCCCCAATGCACATTCCCCACCACCAATGCCCCCAATCTTCCCCCTCAAGTCCCAATCCCAACCCTCTCGAGCCTGCCTCTATGGCAAACAATTTCCCCCACGCTCTCTCTCTCTCTCCTTTTGGGCATTATGGTTTGCAATACAGGTACTGGCACTCCATCACGTTTGGTCCTTTATCTCCTTTTAGCACACACCTCCCATCCCGAGCGGTCCCTCCAACCGTCATTGACTTAGTGACCCCTTCTCCATCCCAGCTGCCTTCTCCCCCAGCTCGGAGACCGGCTTCCAACCATGGGGCAATCTTCCTGGCCCTTGTGCTTCTCTCTGCAGACCCTGAGGGGGCAGGTGGCGACAGGGGGTGTCTCTGATGTCTCTCAGGATCTTGCTGAGCCCCCAAACATCTGTCTTTCCCCCCTGGACTGCCAGTCCAGCTCAGAGGATGCCCCAGACTCTCTTGCAGAAGATTCGAGAAGCTGCTGCCATCCGGATGCCCAGGTGTGGTGGGACGGTGGCCAGCCTCACTCTAACTCAGAGTCGAGGTCCACCTGTTTTGCCATCTCTGCCTCAGAAACTCCCGTCAGTGTCTCTTTTAGGGAGGGCTACACACGGTGGTGCTCAGCGCTTGCTCCGGATTCTGTGCTCAGGGGACCATATGCGGTGCCAGGGGTTGAATCTGGGCTGTGCACACAACAGCAAGCGCCTCCCCGCTGCACGACGCCCCGGCCCCTCCTGCTGGATTCTCTCCACCCCTTTCCAGACGCGAGGAAACGGTTCCACTCAGGGAGGTCGTGACGGGTTCTGGGTCACCGAGAAGGAAACAGGGAAGTGGGACGTATGGAAAGTTCCGTCTTACTCTTCAACCTCCGCAGAGGGCCTGTGCTAAGGGTGGGCACCCCCAGATGAGATACCACCCTCCCGCACCCCCTGCCCAAGCAATAACACCTTGGCCCTCTGGTGGTCCTTCCTAATGCAAGGAGGGGGTTGCCAGAGGTGGGAGGCCTGGTTCTGACCTGTGTGTGTGTGTCCATGTGTGTGTGTGTGCGCGCGTGTGTGTATCTGTGTCCATGTGTGCATGTGTGTGTATCTGTGTGTATGTGTGTGTGCATGTGTGCGTGTGTATCTGTGCATGTGTGTGCATGTGTGTGTATGTATCTATGCATGTGTGGCTGTGTGTGCATGCATGCTTGTGTATCTGTGCATGTGTGTGTACATGTGTATTTGTGCATGTATGTATGTGTGTATCTGTGTATGCATGTGTATATGTGTATGTGCATGTGTGTGCGTGCGCGCATGCGTGTGTGTGTGTGTGTGTGTGTGTGTGTGTGTGTGTATTGGAACCTGGGCCTCACCCACACAAGGCCTCTGAGCACCACCTCCACACAACTTTGACCAACTTTGACTGTCGCAGTCCCTGCTAGAGGCACGGCCTGTTGGGACTGGAGGAGGCTGAGAAGAAATTAGGCTGCTAGCAGCAGCAAGTGACCCTCGGCGGGCACCGGGCCTCTCTATTTTAAGCTCCCACATTCCTCACTGCTGGCTCCCTCTGCGGTGGCCCTGGGGGAGCATGGCAGATCCCGGCCGGCCCGCAGCTCTCTGCCAAGGGAGGCCAGCGAGCCGGGGCGGGGCTGCTGTGGAGACCCCCACCCCTCCCGCAGGCGCTGGCTGGCTGGCCGAGCTGAAGGCCTCCGCGTGCCTTCATCTGGGGCCACTTGCCCCCTGGCCAGAGCGCGCTGCCGGCAGGAAGCCTGCGTCCCGACATGCTCGGGGCTGGCTGGGCTGCCCCGACTGTGGCCGGCATAGCTGACCCCGCACACGGATTCCCAGGCAGACTTGTGCGTGGCCGTGACACTTGCTTTGTGCGTCAGAAATCTTTTCCGTCAGCCCGATTCTGTCTCTTGGCCTGGAGTGAGTACGTGTGAGAGGGAACGTATGTGTAGACACGAAAGTGTGTGTGTGTGTGTGTGTGTGTGTGTGTGTGTGAGAGGGGGGGCAGGGGAGCAAAGACAGCAATTACCCCTCCTTTCTTCCTTTCTTCCCTTCCTTACGACACTCACCATTGCGTAGATCAATGATTTACTAGACTCGGGGCTGGAGAGATAGCACAGCTGGTAGGGCGCTTGCTGTGCTTGCCGTTGGCCCGGGTTCAATTCCTGGCGCCCTCGAGAGCCCTGCCAGGAGAGATAGCGCAGAGCCAGGAGGAAGTCCTGACCACTGCTGGGTGTGGCCCCCCCCCCCGAAAAGTAAAATAAAATGATAAGTGTAAAAAGAACAATGATTTCCTAGTCTTGGGGCTGGAGAGAGAGTACGGCTGGCTGGGCGCTTGTCGTGCTGGTGGCGGCTGACATGGGTTCAATTCCTGGTATCCCATAGAACCCCCTGAACTCTTCCAAGCGTCTCTGATCCCTGAGTAAAGAGTCAGGGATAAGTTCTGAGCATTTCCGGGTGTGGCCCCCAAACCAAAAGAGAACAATGACTTACTGGCCTTGCAGGAGGAAGAGGAAAGCCCAGGAGGGTAGGGAGGGCAGATTGGGTGGGTGGGAGTCAGTCGTAACAGAGGCTGAAATACAGGTGGTCAGGGGAAGGCCGGTGCAGGGAACGGCTTTGCTAGGTTTGTACCAGAGCAGGTGGTTGTCCTGCGGGGCCTGCCACGGTCACTTCTAGGGCCAGCCCTTTAGCCAGACAGGAAACCCCGGCTTTGCGGCAACAACCATCCCTGGCCAATTATCGATTTCCACTAAGCTGCCATCCAGAGTCTGGGTCATTTGTTTTGTTTTGTTTCGTGGCCACCGCTGGCGGTGCTCAGGGGCTCCTCCTGGCTCTGCACTCAGGAATCACTCCTGGCGGTGCTCAGGGGACCATATGGGATGCCGGGGATCAAACCCAGGTTGGCCATGTGCAAGGAAAGTCCCCTACTCGCTCCAGCCCTGAGTCTGGGTCTTTCGTCATTTTGTCTTTTGTCTTTTGTCATTTTATCAACGAGGTAAAGTGTTCTCTCACCAAGTGCTCCACTAGGACCCCCTAGAGGTGTCGTCAGGGTCCCGCATGACCCCCACCACCCCCCTCACTGCCCAACCCCAAGGCTCACAGCTCTGCCCCTCCGTGAGTTACCTGCGATGGAAGGAAGATGGACCCCCTTCTGTCCCCACCGCTGGGGTCTCACAGAAGGGGCCAAGCCTGCTCCTCTCTCCTCTCACCTCCCATCGGGGCGACATGAAGATAAGCCCCAATCCTGCACTGCAAGGGATTCCCGTGGGGCTGAGGCGACCCCACAGCCAGCTGGCTCCTCCTTGCTGGATTCTTCCTTCCTCTGACCTGACAGGGGCCCCTGAGGGCAGCCTCAGTTCCCCGTGCAAGACACTCAGCCCAGCTCTCTGCCCCTGGAGGCAGGTCCTACCACCACCTCCAGGGCTCCCTTCCGAGTCCTGGGAGCCCTTCTTTGTGGGGTTCAGGGGGCTGGCATCCCAGGCCTTATTTAGCCCCCCGACCCCCATGACTTTCAGCCAATCAGGTCTTTATTTTACAAAGTTTATTTATTAAAAAACTTTTTAAAAAATTGAATCACAGTGAGATACACAGTTACAGAGTTGTTCATGATTGGGTTTCAGTCATACAGTGTTCCATCACCCATCCCTTCACCAGTGTACATTTCCCACCACCAAAGGTCCCCTTTCCTTCCTGTCCCCCCACCTGCCTCCATGGCAGGCACTTTTCTCCTCTCTCTCTCTCTCTCTCTCTCTCTCTCTCCCTTTCCTTTTGGACCTCATCAACCAGGCCTTTTTTAAAAATAATTTTTTTTATTTTATAAAGTAGTTCACTGGTGCTATAGCACAGCGGGTAGGGCGTTTGCCTTGCATGCGGCCAACCCGGGTTCGATTCCTCCATCCCTCTCGGAGAGCCCAGAAGCTACCGAGAGTATCCCCCCCGCATGGCAGAGCCTGGCAAACTCCCCGTGGCATATTCGATATGCCAAAAACAGTAACAAGTCTCACAATGGAGACATTACTGGTGCCCGCTCGAGCAAATCGATGAACAATGGGATGACAGTGCTACAGTTCTATAAAGTAGTTCACAATATTTGATTACATGTAACACTCAAACACCCATCCCACCACCACGGCACCTTCCCACCACCATATTTCAGATGTTTCCATCCCTGTCCCCAATCCCTGCCCCCAAGCAAAACCAGAATAATAGATTTTGTATTGTTTGAAATGAAAAACCGCTGAGGATGCTACAAAAAAGTATCCTTAGAGGAAAGAGCGTGGAGATTGTTGTATTTCACCCAGGGGCCATTTAAACCCTTCTATAAGCGATCACTTGCATATTGTTAAAGGTGGAGACTTGTGTGCTCGTTTTATATATATATATATATATCTATCTGTAAAAATAAATGTATAGTTCCCTCCAAGATTGGGTGCCTCCTGCCTTGAGCCCTATCAACTGTGGTGCAGCACTCTTGGAGTGTGGGTGTGTGGTTTGAAGTATCGTGTGGCTGTGAATGTGGCCGCGTGAAAACACGTTGCTTTTTATTTTTTATTTATTTTTTGGGTCACACCCAGGGGTGCTCAGGGGCTCCTCCTGGCTCTGCACTCAGGAATCACTCCTGGCGGTGCTCAGGGGACCCTAGGGGATGCCGGGGATCGAACCCAGGTCAGCTGCAAGCACTACTCCCCGCTGTGCTGTCGCTCTGTCCTCTCCACCAGGCCTTTTGATGGGTTGCCAGGACCCGAGGATTTGGTGCCGCCAGGGGTCTATGGTCCTGGGGACCCCGAGGGACCTCCTAGCTGGGCCATACCCAGTGATCCTCCCTGTGTGTGGGGGATGCAAGTCCCAGGGGTCAAGCCGGGTTTGGGTGCCCCCAGTGTCCCCCACCCCCGGTACCACCATCTGGCATCCACATTAGGAGCCGTCTGCAGCGGGAAGGGTGCAGAGATGGGGGAAACAAAGACCCCCCTGGAAGCCTCCCACACCTGCAACAACAACCAGGGCACGTGGACGGCCAGGCTGCCGGGGCTGACCAGGGTCAGCGGGGCCCCAGGCCTTGCATTCTGTGAGGTGCTGGGAGAGGGGAGGTGTGAAATCTGCACCAGAGCAGACGTGGGAAGGGCCAGAAGGCGTCCCTGGGGGAGGGGTGCTGGTGTTTGAAGCCGCCTGTGCCCCTCTGCAGGGAGCCCTACACCCCAGGGTCAAAGGAAGCACCCCATGTGTCCGGCACCAGGCTCCTCACCCCCCTGCTTCCTGTCAGAGACAAAAGTCAGGGTGTGGGAAGTGGGACTTAGAGCAGACACGGGCGACTTGGGAAAGGTTCATTCCCGAGCCAGGAAGCTCAGAAGCATGAAATCTGCACTCGGCTCCCATCTGGCCTCCACGCCAAGTCTTCTACGCTGATTATTTTGAACATCCTGCCCCACCACCCTCGGCACATCGCAACTCGGGGAGAGCAAGAAGAGATGAGGAAGGGTGGGGTCCCGGGATTTCTTAGCAGGGGGAGGCGGGGAGGGGGGAGAGGTGGGGGCAGTGGGTGGAGGGGAGACAGTTACAAGGCTTAGGGCCCGATCTAAGGAGTTTTGGAGAACTGCATGAGTATTTAATGGCTTTAGTTTTTTAAAACGATGCCTGGAGCCGTTTGCAGAAAACGCTCGATAAAGCGAAGGCTCTGAAGGATCCATAAATGAACTGGAGAAGCCCAGGGAGCTTTTAGGAGCCCCCTGCAGGAAGGACGGGAGGTGGGAGGAGGTGGGAGGTGTGCCTGGGCTGGGAACAGGTCTTCGGGGACCAGAACGGTGGCTGCAGCTGCCGCTGGGGACTCATCTGCATTTGAGAACTGGCTCCAGAACAACTTTTCTATGAAGGATCTCAGAGGGATCAAACAGGTACTCTCTAAGGGAGTGGGGGGCAGGGAGAGAGAAAGAGAAAGGGAGGGAGAGAGAGAGAGGGAGGGAGAGAGAGAGAGGAGGGAAGGAGAGAGAGATAGATAGGGAGGGAGGGAAAGAGAGGAAGGGAGAGATAGAGAGGGAGAGATAGAGAGGGAGAGAGAGAGGGAGAAAGAGAAAGGGAGGGAGAAATAGGGAGGGAAAGAAAAAGAGGGAGGGAGAGAGGAAGGGAGGGAGAGAAAGAGGGAGGGAGGAGGGAAAGATGGAGGGAGAGACGGAGGGAGAGGAAGGGAGGAAGGGAGGGAGAGAGAAAGGGATAGAGAAAGGGAGGGAGGGAGAGAGGGAGGGAGAGAGAAAGGGAGGGAGAGAGGGAGGGAGGGAGGGAGAGAGGGAGGGAGAGAGGAAGGGAGGGAGGGAGAGAGCCTAAGTGCTTTCCCTGCAATGCAGCTGATTCTGGCCTAACCCTCTATACCACATATGGTCCCCCAGGCATCCAAGGCTCACTCCTGAGCACAGAGTCAGAAGCAGCCCCCAGACATGGCCCCCCAATGCAAAAACAAACAGATTTGCTGTGTGTCCAGTCTGCACTCGCCAGCAAACAAATCCAAGTGGACAAAAGCAGAGCTTCCTGGGCAGCCCGGCCTCCGCCACACCGCCCTTCGGCTCTGAGTTTCAGCCCGTTGGCCAGCCAGGGTGGGCCGAGGACGGGGTCCTACTCGCTCCCTCTCCTCAGGGCAGCCGGGGGCAGCATCTCCCAGTGGCATCTGGTCAACTTCTAGACTCAACACGGTCTCCGCAGAAAAGCCTGGCCCTCGTGCCCCACGGCCTAGGGTATGATTCGGGGACACCCGGCCTGCCGCCGTCCTGGTCCGGGTGGGTGGACAGGCTCCATTTCAGATCCTTTGATCTGCATCTTCTGCTGGGTGCACCAGGCTGGGCGGGAAGGTTTGACCTGCAGACAAAGAATCCGCCGAGCCCAGAAAGCCAGCAAGTGGACCTCGGAGCGCCAAGGGGGTCAGCTCAGGGGACACACTCTGAGCATGGCGCTGACCTGTCTACCCTGCTGGCTATGAGATGACAGGAAATGATGGGGCGTCCATGCCTGGGCACGGGAGTCTTCAGAATTCCAGCTGGGCTTCCTAAAGGCACTCGGCCACAGAGCCTTCTGCATGTAGAGGCTCCAGGGACAAAAAATATCCATCAGTCACAACACACATCTTCAAGTCAAATGCGATTTCCCACTTTAAAGGAAAATATGAAAGGATGCTGAGAGCTAAAAGTCCGAGTATGGGGAGCTGGAGCAAAAGTACAGCAGGGAGGGCATTTGCCTTGCACGCAACAGACATGGGTTTGATCCCCGGCATCCCATATGGCCTCCAGCATCCCACCAGGAGTCATTCCTGAGTGCAGAGGCAGGAGTAACCCCTGAGCATTGCCAGGTGTGACCCCCAAAAGCAAAATCAAACAAAATCAAACAAACAAACAAAACCCCACTACATGTGGGGAAGGCCAGGGGACATCACACCTACACTCTCTTGGGACCCTCCTTGCTTTCCATGGGTGGGGGGTCATCACTGTCATCACTGTCATCCCATTGTTCATTGATTTGCTGGAGCGGGCGCCAGTAACGTCTCTCCATTCGTCCCTGTCACATGCTAGTGTAGCCCGATGGCATACTGGGGGCTCTTTCAGGGTCAGGGCAATGAGGACAGTCATTGTTACTGTTTTTGGCATATCAAGTACGCCACGGGTAGCTTGCCAGGCTCTGCCATGCATAATATTATAAATATGGAGAATAATTTTTAAAAGAAAGTTTATTAAAAATTAAATAAACATTTATATCAACATAGTACTCACTTGTCGATGCTATTCTGATAATAAATATGCAAAAGTTTGTCCTTTATCCAGATCACTTTCTCTGCAGTTTCTTTTCCTGCTTCACCGTGAAGACAGCATTTCTTACAAAGCTGAGCCAGGCCCATCATTGCTTCTTTTCTTACCCGCCACTAGGAAATAAAGTTTATAGGACGAGCTACATGAGCAAGTTTGTCCTTTGTCCCCGGCTGCTTCATTTTCCTCTCACCATGAAGATAGTATTTCTTCCATAGAAAACTGAGCAAGACCTACATTGTTTCTTTTCTTACCCACCACTATAAAATAGGAAGTTTATTGGATAAATGTTCATATATTAATCTACAAAGACTGGCATGCTGTTGAACTAATTTGTACAATTTACTTCCGCATGATTAAATCAGCAAATAGTTTTCAAAAAAGTGATTTCCTTTACCAACAAATATCTATGTTACTTTTTTTTTTTTTGGCCACCCCCAGCAATGCTCAGGGGATACTCCTGATTCAGCACTCAGGAATTACTTCTGGTTGTGCTTCAGGGGACCATGTGAAACGCTGGGGATTGAACCCAGGTGAGCCGCGTGCAAGGCAAGTGCCCTACCCACTGTACTATCGTTCTAGCCAAGATGTCGCTATTTTGAAAAATCAGACTACTTTGAAAATTATTCAATGCAAATCACTGTCATCTACCAAGCAAAGTATAAAGACTAAAATTACACAGATTTTACCCGTTTATCCAGAGTTTATTCTCTTACAAAGCCAAGGAGTTGATCATTAACTAACCTAGATCTCTTTTGGCAGCTGTTACTATAGTAACAATAACATCATGACAATAGCTTCTTCTGAATCATGTGATCTAACTTTCAGATATTCTGTAATAAGAGAAAATAACAAACAATAACAGGAGAAAATAACAAAACAACAAAATAACAAAAGAAAATAGCAAAACAAAACAAAATAACAAAAACAAACAAACGAACCCCCAGGACATGTGGGGAAGGCCAGGGGACATCACACCTACACTCTCTTGGGACCCTCCTAGCCTTCCATGGTGGGAGGGGGTTAAGTAGGAGATTATGACTGTGTTCTTGCCAAGGTCCCCCCAAACCTAAAGCAGATCTGTGGGGAGCAATGGAGATGGGGGGATGCTTACCTCGGGCTGGGGCGGGGGGAGATGTCCATCTTCCCAGCTGTGAAATGGTCATTTCTATGCGGGTAGTGAGGGGACGTGGCAAAGATCCCTGAAAAGACCCTGCCCCCCCCCAGAAGACTCTCTCCCGGAGGGGGGAGATTCTCACTGGGGGTCCCTCTAATCTGATATGCTCCCAAAGGCTTTCCCTGGTCCTCTTGGGTGACCCCCCTCACCCTGGTCATTATTCTCAGTTATTCCCCTCCCTATTGTAGAGATGTGGAGGAGACCCAGGGAGGTGCCCTTGCCCCCCTCCCCATCCCCCACCCGCACTGGCCAGGGCCAGAGTCAGGGGAGAAGCCCAGAGTCTAACCCTCGGTGGGCTCATGCCTCACCCACTCTGCCTCCCCGTCCCATCACACCCGCACCCCCAGCTGTCCACGTGTCAGCCCAGCCCAGCACCTTGCCCACTTTGACGCACAAGGATGGAGGGGAAGCCCCCCCACCCCGGGTTCCCGTGGTGACAGGAATGTCCGAAGGAAGGGCTGCGAGTTCCATCCCCGGTGGCTGTACACCTCCGAGTCGGGGGTGGGCGGAGCTGTGACCCATAAATGTGAGGGAGAAAAGTAGCTCTGCAGGAAGGAAGTTGAGCAACAACTTCCTGTGTCCACCTCCCCCACCCCCCACCCCGCCCTGTGCCTGCCCAGGGTCCAAAGAGAATGTCAGCGAATGGCTCTTCCAGGATGGCATCCGACAAAGATGTCTGGGTACCAAGTAGCCGTGCTGTTGCTTCCTGTCCTGTCCCCAAGGAATGAAGTGGCGAATAGGAGGACGGACAGAGGTGGACGAGGGACAGTGGGGACGTTCACTCCTTGGAGGTCCAATACCCCTCACCTTTGAATGCGAGGACCTTGATTCTCAGGGAGCCTCCTATCCTGCTGGGACTTCCTGGGCGAGAACACAGTCATCACCTCCCCCCCTCCATGGAAGGCATGGAGGGTCCCAAGAGCGTGTAGGTGTGATGTCCCCTGCCCTTCCCCACATATAGTGGGGTTTTGTTTGTTTGTTTGTTTTTGCTTTTTGGGGGTCACACCTGACAATCTCAGGGTTACTCCTGCCTCTGCACTCAGGAATGACTCCTGGTGGGGTGCTGGAGGCCTTCTGGGATGCCGAGGATTGAACCCAGGTCGGCTGCGTGCAAGGCAAATGCCCTGTCTGGGTTCAATCTTGTGGCCTGTTCAGGATATGGGCTTGTGACCCGGGCCTGGCCAGTCGAGGAATCATCCTGCCCCCCTCCCTCGGAGATGGTACAGGAAAGCCGTGGATCCTGATTCATCTTTTCCTGCAACTTTTTGGGAGAGAGATTTCTGGGACAATAGTCTATCAGAGCCAAACCTCGGGTGCGTATAGGTGTGAGAGGTGCCATCATGCCTTCATACAAAACTCGAGAATAGAAAGTAAATATGCAGGGGAACAGAGAGGTTGAGTGCTGGTTCATACTTTTTGAACAAACCATACTTGAAGTAAATGCTTTCTTAACTTTCGGTTGCCCGAATCAATGCAGTTCCTCTTGAGTTCACCATGACTTAAAAGGAGGTGTGATCCCAGGAAACCGTCAAGGCACACTTAACTCTGATGCTCCAGAATACTCCAAGATGGTAATTTTATACCTCCCATAATGCTAAAAAAAAATAATAACAACAGCTCAACCTCCTCTAGTTTTGGGTCAACTGCCAGCAAAACCTTAAAACACCTCTTCTTTGGTGTCAAATTATAATTCTCTGCTTTCATCTTCTCCTGCAGTTTTCCTTCTGGTTTTCATTTCTCCCGACTGCTTTCTTGGGGCTTTTGATCTGTTTTCTATTGTTATCATTCAGGCATTTCGTGCCCGAGCTTTCTGAGTTGGCCTAATCCAACCATAACAACATCTGGGCTCAGTGATCGTGTCCTCCCATCAGCTGCGCTCCACGCATCGGGACTGGGTGCTTTGCTGGATTACTCGGTACCTTTGTTCCCTGAAGCTCATTTCCCTCCCAGCCTTAGCCCCAGGATTTTCCCAGGAGCTTTGCAAGATGGGCAGGATGTCAGGAGAGCTCTCGGGGAATTTGCTCTGCCATCTCGTCAGACTTCTTTGCACACCCGGTGGTCTTCCTGCCTCGGTGCCTCTGTTGGGATCTCGGGGATGTGCGTGCAGAGACGCGGGCGGGTCTGTTTAATGCAGGAGGACGTCAGAGTGGGGATGGGGGCGGGGGACCTCAGGGGCCTCCGTGAATTGTGAGCCAGTCACCTGACCTCTGAACCCCTGTTTCTCTGGAATAAAAATGGGGATGATGATTTTAAAGTATAGGATTATCCGGAGGCTCATATTCAGTGCCATAATTTATATAAAACACCAGCACAATGCAGTCTAATTGCTACCGTCTGTCGGGGGAGGACACTTCATTAGCAGGTCGCTGGTGTCCTGCCAGTTGGCCCCAGCGTGACCCTGCTGAGGACCCAGAGGTCCCATTTGACAGAAGAGAAAACTGAGGCCCAAGGAATGCAGTACCTACGTTGACCTCTTTTCTCTGCACATGCAGCTGGCTCCGAACACCTTCCTGCAGCAGTCCTGTCATTACCAGGTCCCTCCTTCCCTCTGCCACCACCTACGTGGCCCTTTAAATGACACTGTCACCACCTGCTACCACAAAGTGCAGGCTGGCCACTAAGTTCCAAGCCCCGTGGCCTCCCCTTGAGGCGGTGAAGCTCTACCAGGGGTGGGGAAAAAGCAAACTCAAATAAGGGTCAGGCCCAGAAGTGGACACGCGTTGGCGGGAAAGACCGTCTTGGTTAGAGCTGCTGTGGTCCAGTGCAGAGGGCTTCAGAGTGCCCAGCGCTGGCCTAGACCTCATCAAAGCGCTCATCAAAGTCCGTTCACTCTTCTGCCAGACCACTGTCGCCCCCTTTCCCTGGTTGCTCCTCTCCCGCTTCCCTCTGATAACCACCACTGGGGGTGTGGAGTCTAGAAGCTTGTGTTCATCTCATGGAGAGCTCATGCGTGTGTTGTTTCTATGTGGACCACCTCTGGGTAAGCTCATACACGGCCCTTGGCTTCCCTCACCCGGTGGATGTCCCCGAGACCGCACCCTCTCTCCATCGAGGTCGCATTGCTTTTTCTTCTCCTTCCTCTCTCTCTCTCTCTTTTTCCTTTTTTTGTTTTTTGGTCATACCCAGCAATGCACAGGGGTTGCTCCTGGCTCTGCACTCAGGAATTACTCCTGGTAATGCTCAGGGGTAATATATAGGATGCTGGGAATCGAACCCAGGTCAGCCGCGTGCAAGGCAAACACCCTACTTCTGTGCTATCGCTCCAGCCCCTCCTTTCTCTTTTTGAGTAGCCAAGTAGTATTCCGCTGTGTCTGTATGCCTCATCCTCACCCCGTCAACCTTGGAAGGACATAGGCTGTGGTTTTCTTTTCTTTTCTTTTCTTTTCTTTTTTTTTTTTTTAATTAAATCACCGTGAGATAGAGCATTGCAAAACTGTTCATGATTGCGTTTCAGTCACACAATGTTACAACACCCACCCCTCCACCAGTGTCATTTCCCAGCACGGGTGTCCCCAGTTTCCCTCCTATCTTTTCAAGCCATCCCCCACTCCAACCTGCCTCTATGGCAAGCACCTCTTCTCTCTCTCTCTCTCTCTCTCTCTCTCTCTCTCTCTCTCTCTCTCTCACTCTCATTTTAGGCATTATGGTTTACAATACAGATGCTGAACAGTTGTTATGTCTATCCCTTTGCCTACTTTCAACACTCAGTTCTTGTCCAGAGTGATCATTTCCAACTAGTCTTGTCACAATGGAGCCTCCTCTATCTTAACTACCCTCCATCCCCTGTACCTTTGCGGTCATTCCCAACCATTGGCCGGTCCTCCTGACCCATTTTTCCTGGCCTTGGATATTAGTTTCATACTATATATATTTTTAACATCCTACAAATAAATGCAGTCATTCTCTATCTGTCCCTCTCCTTCTGACTCAGGCCTCTGCCCGGGACAAAGGCACAACAAGGCCATGGCAAGGCTGGGGCCAGGATGTGTATATGACCTCTGTCAGCTGTGGGCCATCTCCCTCCTTTCCAGGGTGCGTCTCCCGGATCTGCATTCTCCCCCAGAGCATCCCAGTTTCCCCCACAACCACGTTGCTTTAGCAGGGTCACCAAGGCAGGATCTGAGCAGAGCCTGAGAATGAAAACATCCTTGTCTGAAATCTGTGATTCTCTAAGCATGTGGCTTGGCTTTTCAGGGGTATTTGATGATGTCTGAAGACACTTAAAAATTTTTTTTTAATTGGATCACCGTGAGATACAGTTGCAAAGTCTTCATGATTGATTTTTAGTCATACAATGATGGAACACCCATCCCTCCAACCAGTGCACATTCTCTACCACCAATGTCCCCGGTATCCCTCCCACCACCCCCACCCCACCCCATCCCCTGCCTCTGCGGCAGGCACCTTCCTTCTTACTCTCTCTCTACTTTTAGGCATTATAGTTTTCGATACAGATACTGAGAGGCCATCATGTTTGGTCCTTAGTCTACTTTCAGCACGCATCTCCCATCCCGAGCGATCCCTCCAACCATCATTGACTTAGTGGTCCCTTCTCTATCTCAGCTGCCTTTCCCCCCAGCACATGAGGCCGGCTTCCAAACCGCAGAGAGATCCTTCTGGCCCTCGTCTCTACTGTGCTTAGGTGTTAGTCTCATATTATGTTATTTTATATTGTCTGGAGACACTTTGGCTGGCACTGCAGATGGCACGTAGCTGGCACTGTGTGTGTGTGTGTGTGTGTGTGTGTGTGACTGAGGAAGCACAGGACAGCTGTTTAGCCCAAAGAAGAATTACCCCAAATGCCAAAAGTGCCCAGCTGGAGACCCCCGCCCTCCCCCCTCCCCGAATTTCCCAGCCACCAAAGTACGACACATGACAGAACGGTGCCAAAGAGAGGGAGAGTGTCTGTGGAATATTGACAATCGCGTTTCTGTTTCCGAATGCCCTTGGGACTGGAGGTGGACTTAGATGTTTGAGTTATCTGCAGAAATGCACGCAGCCTGTCTTCCTGGAAGCCACTTGGCACGCGTCTATCCGGGATTAGCCGCTTTGATTTACCTTCGGGCTCCACGGTAACGAGGCACCTCGGAGGAAAACGCTGCCTCCCGCCGCCTCTTCCTGCGAACGCACGCTAGCCTCCCCTCCGTGGGCTGCTTTGTAAGGGGGCTCTGCTCCCCTTCTGGGGGCCACAGAGCGGGCCCCTGCCCACAGAGGGGAGCCGCAGCCCCTGGGCATTGTGAGGCTGAGCTACCCCGTCTCCAATCCTTTGAGTCTAGTGCCAGCCTTGGCAAGAACCACGGTCCCCGGAACAAACGCTCTTCAAAGATCCAAGGCAGCTGCTTGGGACGGATGCCCGGGGTGGAAGAGATGGGGCGCTCCGGCTGGCTTCCTGCCGTGCCGCGCTCCGGTGAACCAGAGCCCTGGTCCTGGGGCCCTGCCCTGTGCGGCCCCGTGAAAGCCAGGTCACGGGCTTCCTGAGTGAAGACGGGAGCTTGACCCGCATCATAGCCCTGTGGAGGCCTTGCTCAGGGCTCTGGCTTGGGCTGGATCTGCAGTGTTTGGTGCAAGACCTGGGAATCCAACGCCGGGTCTGCCGGGACCTGCCCTCCTCAGCTTGCCTTGTCCCTGGGGTCCCACTGAAAAATCAAACCTGTGACCTTCTTGGGGGTCCTTGACTGGGCCCAGGGATAAGAGGAGGAAAGGGAGGATGAGGAGCTAAAAGGGGGAGATAGCGCCTTAATCTGGGGTCTGGAGGTGTGGGCAGGGAAGGGTGGACCCCGGATCTCTGAGGTAAAAGGTGCTGAGCTTGGGGCTGCAGTTCCCACTACTGGGAGCCGTGATCAGCCACAAATCCACGTCTGCCTTCGATGCAGTCTGACCTTGGCCAGATATTTGGTGTGTGTGTGTTTTTTGTTTTGTTTTGTTTTTCTTTTTTGTTTTTTTTTCTTTTTGGGTCACACCCAGCGATGCTCAGGGGTTACTCCTGGCTCTGTACTTAGGAATTACTTCTGACAGTGCTGGGGGGACCATATGGGATGGCGGGGATTGAACCTGGATTGGCTGCGTGCAAGGCAAACACCCTACCTCGGCAAGATATTTGGACATTGGGCAAGGTCTACACTCGGAGGAGGGTTAGAAACCTCTCCATGACCCCACCTGCTCTCAGGGACACAGACCCCAGGGCTCCTTGGCAGGGTGACAAAGAACTGGCTGTGGGGTTTGTTAGTGACACAGAGTCGGCTGATCCCTCCACAGGCTGGGGTGGGGACCCCCTCTCACTCCCAGTCACTCCCTTTCAAAACCACCTGAGAACATTTTTTAAAATTATTATTATTATTTTATCGAATCACCGTGAGATAGTTACAAGCTTTCATGTGTGGGTTACAATCTCACAATGATCAAACACCCATCCCTCCACCAGTGCACATTCCCCACCACCGATATCCCGGGTATACTCCCCCTTTCCCACCCTCCCCTGCCTCCATGGCAGACAGTATTCCCCATACTCTCTCTCTACTTTTGGGCATTATGGCTTGCAATGCTGAGAGCATTTTTATCTAACTCTAAAGTGTCAGCGTTGCCTTGTCCCTAATTCTACTCGTCAAATCCCATCCTAATCAACCCGATCCGTGACTTACCTTTCTCCAAGGCTCCTTCTGGTTTTCACCTGTGAAATGTGCTTTGATGTTGTTGGGATGGTGTCACATGGACGTCTCACTCGGCTTTAATTCCTGTATTCTTTCCAAGGTTCTCTCTGGCTCGCATATTTATCACTGAGCCGCTCACTGCTTAAAATACCACTGAGTTCATTACACCAACCTTTTACCTCACTACCCACTATAATTTGACATTTCTTTTGCTTTTTGAGATTCTTGTCATTACAAAGAAGTAATATATGACGAGTCTTTTTTTTCCCCCTCTTCTGTTGTTTTGAATTATTTCCCTTGGGTAAATTCCAGGGAGTCGGATTACTTGGGTCAAAGGAGATGAACATTTTTTATGACTCTTGATATATATATGGGCAAATTATTTCCCACCACGGCCGTATCAATTTTCATAGCCCTAAGAGATGTACGCATTTGTTTCACTGGGGGTAGGAGACAAGCATTTTCAAAGTGGAATTTATGAGTTCTCTTCTGTTTTTTTTTTTCTTCCTCCTGCCTTAAAGGGGATGAAAGACCGCCAGAAGTTGCTTTTTTTTTTCCAAATGCTACTTTAATATCTCAAACCTACTGTTGTCTTCATATCCCTCACGGTTATTAGAGATTCCAAACTGAGGTTTTGAGGCTGAGGAAGTAAGGATGCATCTGCAAGAAGGGAAACAACCTGTTAGGAAAGATGAAGTCATGAAAGTGGATGGTCATGGAGAGTATCATGCTAAGTGAAGTGAGTCCGAAAGAGAGGGACAGACATAGAAGGGCTGCACTCATTTGTGGAATATAAAATAACATAACATGAGACTGATACACAAGGACAGTAGAGACAGGGCCAGGAATATTGCTCCAAGATTGGAAGCCTGCCTCATGAGTTAGGGGAGAAAGAAGGCAGCTGGGATAGAGAAGGGATCAGTAAGTCAATGATGGTTGGAGGGATGGCTTGGGATGGGAGATGTGTGCTGAAAGTAGATAAAGGACCAAACACGATGGCCTCTCAGTATCTGTACTGCAAGCCATAGTGTCCAAAAGTAAAGAGAGAGAAAGAGGGAACTTGTCAGCCATAGAAGCCGGGGGGTGGGGCGGTTAGGACTGGGTGGGGAGAGATACTGGGGATATTGGTGGTGGAGAATGTGCACTGGTGGAGGGATGGGTGTTTGATCATTGTATGACTGAAACTCAAACACGAAAGCTTTGTAAATGTGGCTCACAGTGATTCAATAAAAAATAAGGGGGGGGGCTGGAGCAATAGCACAGCGGGTAGGGCATTTGCCTTGCACGTGGCCGACTCGGGTTCGATTCCCAGCATCCCATATGGTCCCCTGAGCACCGCCAGGAGTAATTCCTGAGTGCAGAGCCAGTAGTAACCCCTGTGCATCGCCAGGTGTGACCCAAAAAGCAAAAAAAAAAAAAAAAAGGGGGGGGGGGAGAAACCTAGCACTGGGGTACTTGTCAGTGCTAAATGTGCTGAGAAGTCAAGAAGAGTTTCAATTCCGGGGGTGGGATTCCTGGCTGAGGGAAGGACTCCCCCAAAACAAGACTGGCAAAGATCCCATGGGTGTATGAGGTGCGGGGGGGGGGGGTGTTGGTGGTATGGGTGGTACAGCTGCAGACCAGGCAAAGAGCAAAGTGACACGTGGCTTGAGACTCAGAATGAGCGGTCCCAAACCTAGCCATGGTGAAGGAGCGAGCACCCTTCTCTTCTCTGAGAAGGGGGAGGGGCCGACACTCCTTGTGGGATGAGATGACGCTTTTGTGGATGAGATGACGTTTGTGCAAGGGTTGGCCCAGGGTCTCCCCTTTGGCAAGAACACACTGCGTGGAGTGAGCCCGGCCTCACAGATGGTGTGGGATAACAAGGATTTGTTGTATTGCTGGGCCCCTAGGAGCAGCCCGGGGCCACTCGGGGAACGGCTGATATTATTAAAACGTGAACTCCACTCGCCACTCAGCGGGAAATGATTCCCGCTCCCCCGAATTATTCCACGGGAGGTGGACCACGCTAAGTGGGAAGGTGAACTGGCTTATTTTTCAGGGAAGCGGGGTCTACCTCCTCTAAACTCCCATTCCAGCTCTCCTCACCAGAGGGGCGATGAGAATCTCCATTGCTGGGAACTTGGTTACCTCCTAGGAGAGGGTGCTCCCAGCGCACCGGGGTACGGACTAAGGGGGGCTGGGGAGGAGATAGTTTGACAGGCCAGGACTCCCACCCCGACTCTGTCATCTGGTCGAGCGATCATGCACTGTGATTTCCTTTCCCAGAACCCCGGTTCCCTCATGAATGACACGGGGATAAGAAACGCCTGATTTATGGGGATGCGGGAAGGCGTCAGCGGGCAGTGGTGCAGTACGCCCGCCCGGAGTGCAGGGTTGGGCTCATTCACAGCCGAGCAAGCGCCAGTGACTGTCAGCTTGGCTAAGGCCACCAAGGAGAAGGCGAAGCAACAACGCCGGTCAAGTCCCACCTCAAACTACGCTCTTCGTCGCTGAGGAATTAACTCTTTAACTCTCCTTCCTGGTTACATCCCAATGACGCGACGACTAAACTCCTCTGGTATTTGGGGAATCTACTTCAATGGGGGTGCCAGAAGGTGCTCGCGTGTGCCCTGATTTCCAACAGCACCATCCAGCTGAGGGTGGGCGAGGCTGAAGGAGGTGCCCCTAGGCGTGCCCCTTCTCTGCTGCTAGTGCAGGTCACCAGCAGTCAACTCAGCGACCTTGGCGTGCGCTCCCAGGGACCACCGGGGATGTATTTCCCCCAAAGTTTGCCACCTGCTGTGCCACACCTGCCCACTGGCTTAATCGCTAGATACTCAGGTGTTGGGTGAGGAGCGGGGGAGGAGGAGGACAGAAATCCCCTGGAATGCCATGAACAAAAGAATAGGGGTCTCCCCGTTGGTAGCTTGGCAGCCTGGAGGATACTCCTGACAATGTTCTATCTGGTGGCGCAGGGCTTGGACCTAGGATGCCAGGGAATACCCAGGCCACCCTGGAGGTCCTTGGGGGTGACCCGGTGTTGCTTCCGGGAGGCACAACTGGGAAGCTGAATTGACTGCTGGGGTTTTGTACACACAAGACAAGTCCTCACCCCTTTGAGCTGTATCCCTGGCTTCACTGTATCACTGTCATCCCATTGTTCATTGATTTACTCAAGTGGGCACCAGTAGCGTCTCTATTCCTCCCAGCCCTGAGATGTTAGCAGCCTCTCCTTACTCGTCTTTCCCAACGATTGAAGGCTCTTTCAAGGTCAGGGGAATGAGACCTATCATTACTGTTTTTGGCATATCGAATATGCCACGGGGAGCTTGCCAGGCTCTGCCGTGCGGGCGGGATACTCTCAGTAGCTTGCCGGGCTCCCCGAGAGGTGTATATTATGGAAAATGAGTAGGAAGTGTCTTATAATGTGTCGGTCCGGAAAGCGGCCTGGAATGTGGCGGGGGTTGGGTAGTGGAGGTCGGCTGCTGGGGCCCGGTCCCTTGGGACAGGGAAGGTTCTCACCCACCCCCCTCTGGGGCGCCCCGAGTGAAAACAGCCTGGCACGGAGTCCCTATCCCTGACTTCTAGAATCTAATTGTTATTATTACTATTATTGTTATTATTTTTTTTTGCGGGGGGGAAAGGCCACACCTGGCAGTGCTCAGGGCTTACTCTTGGCTCTGTGCTCAGGGGTCACTCTTTTTATTTTTTTTGCTTTTTGGGTCACACCTGGCGATGCACAGGGGTTACTCCTGGCTCTGCACTCAGGAATCACCCCTGGCGGTGCTCAGGGGACCATATGGGATGCTGGGAATCGAACCCGGGTCAGCCGCGTGCAAGGCAAACGCCCTCCCCGCTGTGCTATCGCTCCAGTCCCCCAGGGGTCACTGTTGGTGGGGTTCACCCTATGCCGGGAATGGAACCCCGGCCGGCCTGCAGCCAGGCAAGCACCCTGCTCGCCGTGTTATCTCCCCAGTTCCTACAATTTAAAATTTCCCTTAATACCATGAAATGTATCTGACTCCTTACGTGCTGTGGCATGTCTAGCTCCATTTTCCCTCATGCTGTCACCCCGGGCCCCTAAGAGAACAGGCTGGGGGTCAGTGACGTTTTCAGAGCAGCACCCCACGCCGTGGGTGGGAGGAAGCACCTTCTCTTCGCGTCACTGCTCCGGATGGCGCTGGCACTGCCACCACCGTGAGGGATGCTTGAAGGGAAGCGGCCGAGGCCTATTAGCCACACTCCTGACGAGCACTCTGGGGTCCCGGGCATTCCCCTTCCCTCCCGGGCTCAGCTGGAGGCGTGTTCACCACCCCTCGCCTCTGAGCTCCTAAGTGAGCCCTCCCCCACCCCCCACCTCTGCCCACACTGCTCTAATTCTATCGAAATGGGACCCGTTCCCTTTGTTCCCCTCAAGTTCTTAAATCCAGCGGTTGTGTGCGTTGGAACATCAATAGGAATTGGGGTTTCAAGCTTCCTCTTTCATTATCTTTCTGAGAGATAAAAAAGAGCAAAGGGGAAAGAAAGTGTCCTGAGCTTTGAGGATGAGGCAATATATATATATATATATATATACATATATATATTTTTTATCATCCATTTTCTTTATCTCGTTTCATCCCATCCACATGGTCGGTGCGGAAGCATCTCTGGCCACACAGGTCTCTCCCCGTGTTAAAGGTGGCTTTGTTTAAAAATAAATACGAGGCTTCTATCCCTGGTAGCGTTGTCCCCCCCACCTCTTCCCGCTCCCCCCCCCCCTGCCCCGCCATTCCTGCACTGACAACCTGGGGCCTCCTAGGGGGTGGGGAACGAGTGCGTCTGTGTGTTCTCAAGCTTTGCAGCTCTTTCCTGAGGTAAGCCCGAGTGCTTCGGGGATCAAGGCAGGGAGGTTGCACCCCTTCTGAGGAATGACCCTATTTTTCAAAAGAGGGACTTTCTGTTCTTGGCAGGGTGGGGAGAATAGGCTCGGCGATTAGAGTAATGAAGTATCTGACCCACGACTCCCGCATGCCTGTGGCACCCGGCCCTTTGATGTGGGCAGCCCACAGCAGAACGGAAAAGTACAGTGTCTTCTCCCGCCAGCATCCCGGGAGAAGGAGGCTTCCCAGGGAAGGACTCCAGGCTCTTGGCTGGAAAGCGAAGCATCCTGGAGCCCCGCCAAGGGACGGGGCAAGGGGACGGGGAGCGAGCACAGGTCCTGCAGGCCTGACTTTGTCCCACGGCCAGGGATGACCGGTCCAGCCCAACCTCTGCCGGCCCTCCTTGTCCTGAACCCCGTGTCCTCCCTCTTGGACCAACCTGCTGGGACTGGGCCCTGTGTCCTGTCCTCTCTAGGATGCCTCCAGCTCCTCTCTCCTTCCCTCGGAGGGACCAGGCCGTCTCCCCGAGCTGTGTATCAGAGAGGGCAGGTGGCTCAGCTGCAGAGCAAGTGGCCCGGGACAGGCCGATGGTCGAGTCCATTCTCTGCTTCTCACAGGTAGGACACGTCGCCACTTGCGATGGCTGGGGGGTCCTGGAAGTCCCCCCCGCCAGGAGACAGGACCTCCTGATGGTC
>JASTTN010022286.1:0-17209 GCA_030324115.1 Sorex maritimensis | reverse complement strand
CCTCCTCCTCCTCCTCCTTCTTCTTCTTCTTCTTCTTCTTCTTCTTCTTCTTCTTCTTCTTCTTCTTCTTCTTCTTCTTCTTCTTCTTCTCCTCCTCCTCCTCTTTCTCCTCCTCCTCCACCTCCTCCTCCTCTTCCTTCTCTTCCTTCACCTTCCCTCTCCTCCTCCTTTTTCTCCTTCCTCCTTTCCCCCTTTTCTCCTCCCCTCCTGTCGTCTCCACCTCTTTTTTCCTTTTGAGTCATACCCAGCCATGTTTGGAGGCTGCTCCTGGCCCAGGGTTCAGGTACTATGTGGTATAGGAGGTTAAACTGGGGCTCCTACATGCAAAGCATGTGCTTGAGCCCTTAGAGCTATCTCCCTGGCCTCTAGTATGACTAGGTCAGGCATCCCCAGGTGAGGTACCTGTTCACTCTGGTTTCCTGTCCTTCCTTTCCTTCATTTTCCATTGATTCATGTAATCACTTGATTAAAGTCTGCCTTCGCGATGATTCTGTGAAGCCAGAGAGAGCTGGTGGCTGCCACGTTCTGCCTGGAACATAGCAGGTCAGGCACTGAACCAAGAGATTTGAATGAAAGAACTTCCTTTAACAGTTTCCCAAACTTCCAAACTCAGAGGCTTTCTGGGCCAGACCAGAGGGGCAAGACCACAGATTCTTGGTAGAATGTCTTTCTTGCACTATAAGGACACGTATGTTTCAGATGGTGGAGTATGATCATCGGCAGTGACAGTCAACACGGCCAATGGCAGACCCCACCACAGAGACTCGAAGACAAAAAAAAATTTGCTAAAGGCAATTTATAAAACCCAGGAAATCCTAGGGCCCAGAATGGAAGGTCCGATGACTGCAGGGGGTAAGTGTGGCCCCTCAGGACAATGCTGGGCAGAGCTCAGGTCATTCTGCACTATAGCCCCTGCTTATGGCAGCGGAGCCAGGCTGGAGCATCCTTCACTGTGTGCAGTGCCAGACGCCCAGAGCGTCCTTCACTGTGTGCAGTGCCAGACGCCCAGAGCATCCTTCATTGCGTGCAGTGCCAGACGCCCAGAGCATCCTTCACTGCGTGCAGTGCCAGACGCCCAGAGCGTCCTTCACGGTGTGCAGTGCCAGACGCTCAGAGAATCCTTCACTGCGTGCAGTGCCAGACGCCCAGAGCGTCCTTCACGGCATGCAGTGCCAGACGCTCAGAGAATCCTTCACGGCGTGCAGGGCCGGACGCCCAGAGCGTCCTTCACGGCGTGCAGGGCCGGACGCCCAGAGCGTCCTTCACGGCGTGCAGGGCCGGACGCCCAGAGCGTCCTTCACGGCGTGCAGGGCCGGACGCCCAGAGCGTCCTTCACGGTGTGCAGTGCCAGATTCTCTGACTCTCCTGGCTGCAAGTCTCAGGCAGGGACTCTGATGGACTGAGCCTCAGGGACCTGTGCATGCACATTCTTGCTGCAAAGAAGGAAGGGAAGACTGAAAGGGGGGCTGCTAAGATGGAGCCCCCCACCCCAATATAGGGATTCTACTTACAGGCAGTGGGTAGCTAAGAGAAAAGGGGTGCTACTGTCCGTACACGAAGCGTCAGGTCTGCTTTGGTCCTGAGATGGGCTTTGGGATGAAGTTAAGAAAATCTACCAGAACTAAACAGAGACCCCTAAAGTGGCCCCAAAATGCACTAGGGGTAGGCCTTGATTTTTGCATCTCTTTCAAAGCTAGATTAAAAAAAACACATAGGATCACAGCGTTAAAGAGGGTGAAAATATAAATTTATAATCTGGTGCAGGGGGTCTTCCAAGCACGCAGGATCAGGGAACCCAGAGCCACACCTGCAGATGCTTGTTGCTGTTGTGTGGGCCTGGTGGTTCAGTGTTTGGGCCCGTGGTGTCAGAGACTACAGACACAGTCATGCTGAACACTCACGCACAGACCGTGGGTGCCAGGGACGGAACTCCGGATGTAGAGTGTCCAAGGCGTACGACCCAACCCGCTGGACTTTCTCAGCCATCCTTATTTGTTCTTCTTCTTTTTTTAA
Source organism: Sorex maritimensis (assembly GCA_030324115.1). NCBI lineage: Eukaryota > Metazoa > Chordata > Mammalia > Eulipotyphla > Soricidae > Sorex > Sorex maritimensis. The sequence continues at coordinate 15,196 of JASTTN010022286.1, read as the reverse complement.
TGAATCACCATGAGATAGCTACAGACTTACAAACTTTCGTTATTATGTTTCAGTCATACAATGATCGACTACCCCTCCCCCTGCCAGTGCCCATTCTCCCCACCAATGGTCCCAGTATCCCTTCTTCTGCCACCCCCAGGACATCCCCCACCCCTGTCTCTGTAGCAGGCACATTTCCTTTTACTCTCTCTCTCTCCTTTTGTCCACCCTTATTAAAAAAAAAAAAAGAAAATAAAATGGTGCTGATTTACCCTTGTTCTGCAATACTATCAGAACAATTGGGAGATAGAGCATCACTGTGGAGCATCATTTAAACGTTAAGACCACCTCTCCCTGTCCCGATGAGGCCCCGAGTTGCCGCCCACGAATGACTCCTGGCTCCCGAAGGGCCATGATCCCAGAGACACACAGATCAGTCTCGGAACCCAGCAGCTTCTGGCAGAAATGCATCTGGACTGAGCATTAAGCTATGGCATCATGCCACACCGGGTGGGAAAGGTGTTTGTCCCCTCCGCCTTCTCTCCCTGGTGGTGCAGTGGCTGCCACCTTTTCAGAGCCTATTGGACAGCCTGGTATGAGACTGCAGTGATGTGACAGGAGGGGCCTCACGGGGTGGGGGCTGAAACCGACCCCTCTCCCTGCCCCAATGAGGCCCTGAGTTGCCGCCCACAAATGGCTCCTGGTTCCCGAACAGCCATGATCCCAGAGGCACACAAACCAATCTCAGAACTTGAAGGATTTTAACAGAAATCCCTCTAGACTTATTACTAACGTATTAGAAATCTACTTTGTGGCCGTGCGCCATCATACGCTCTTCATAACCAGCAATAGAAAACAAACTATCTAATGATGCCTTTTTGACAGGTCTGATTGCTGGGGAAAATTCCAAATAATGATGGTGGGTCTTTTGCTGAAATATTGAATGTGATCAAAGTGGAGTGAGAGTAAGGTGGAAATCATCTGCCACATAAGCAGGGGGAGGGGTGGGATGGGGGGTTTACCAGGGGTTCTTGGTGGTGGGAAATGTGCACTGGTGAAGGGATGGGTGTTTGATCATTGTGTGACCGAGGCTTAAACTGGAAAGCTTTGTCACTGTTCTCACAGTGATTCGAAAAATAAAAAGAAAAAAAGAAATAGAAGTTCAGACCAGGGAGGGCTGAGTGGCAGCTTTGCAGAGAGGCTACCTGGGCTTGGCACTGCATGATTCCCCGAGTACCACCCCTGGAGCACAGAATCTGGAGCATCCCCTGAGCACTGCCAGGCATAGTCTAAAACCAGGAGGGAAGAACCGACCCAACGACACAATTGTCGGGCTCTGATGGCGAGCTCAGCCCCGCACGCTGCTTTCCACAGGGCTGCTGTGCTTTGCCCGGGGTATCTGTCCTTGAAGCAGACGCCAGGGGCCGGAGACAGTCCGGGCGTTTGGGTACTGCCCTGTGGTGAGAGCCTGGTGTGATCCCAGGCACTGCATTTTCCGGGAGTTCTTCGATCCCCAGCACCGTCGGGAGTGATCCCTGAGCAAAGAACAGGACCACACCCTGAGTGCCTCCCGGCGTATCTCGCAAACCAGAAAACGGAAAAAACCAAACCAACCCCAGCCTGTCCCGGCCCAGGGGCCCCCGCGCCATCCCGCCTTACACGGCTTCTGCCAGAAATCAGGTCCTTGTGGGCCAAACCTTTGGTCCTTGGAGGGGGCCCGGGGAGAGCAGGAGACCCCAGCTGCACGAGGCTGCCCTTCCCCACCCCCACAGCGCCTCTCCCAGCCTGCCTGGCAGGACACAGCTTCAGGAAAGGCATACAGCCCAGCTGCAGCCGGCCCCGGGCGGGGATCTTCCGAACAGTGCTCGGGGAGCAGGCAAACGGAGAGTACTGACGGCCTGACACTGGTGAGCCCTTGGCACCTCCACCCCAGGGTGCAGGGTCATTGAGGTTGCCGATCCAGGGGAGACGCAGCCTTTCAGGGGCCCAGCGGCAGCTAAAGCAGAGGTGGGTGACACCCGGGGTGCGAGCCTCTGGGCAAGTGGCCAGGCCTGGCCTAGGAGCCCAAGAGTCTCATGCGTCCCCAGCGGGTCCCAAACATCAGAGTCTGGAGACAGATGCAAACACGGCGTCTGTTGCTTTCCAGGCTCGCCTGGGCCTGTGCAGCCTCTTCCTGGAAGAGACGACGGGCTGATCCTTCTGCCTCTTCTCCGGAGACACCAGCTTACGTCGCGAGAACAAACATTCCCTCCATAGGATGTGGCTCACCTGGGTGGGCATTGGTCTCTGTCTCTCTGTCTCTCTCTGCCTCTGTCTCTCTCTCTCTCTCTCTCTCTCTCTCTTTTTTTTTTTTGCTTTTTGGGTCACACCCGGTGATGCACAGGGGTTACTCCTGGCTCTTCACTCAGGAATTACCCCTGGCAGTGCTCAGGGGACCCTATGGGATGCTGGGGATCGAACCCAGGTCAGCTGCGTGCAAGGCAAACGGCCTCCCCACTGTGCTATCACTCCAGCCCTGTCTCTCTCTCTCTTGCTCCATCTGTGAGGGCATGACCATCCGCAGTGAAGAAGAGTCTCGTTGGAAACGCTCCGTTCCAGGGAGAAAGCCACACCCTTTCCTGCTTCTTGGGTGAGTGAATCAGGGTGGGCGGCCCCCAGTCCCACCCAGGGACAGAGGGGCCAGAAAGGTCAGGGCGCGATGTCCGGGGACAGGAAGCAGGGGCCACCGAGTTCCAGAGACTCCAGCCTGCCTTTGATCGTCTCTTCCCAGGTCCTCTCCTCTCTCCAGGCCCTGTGGCCACTGCGAGGGGTCCTCCCTTCCCCCATGGCCGCTCCTGGCCACCAGGTCCTTTAGGGGTGAGGAGCATCTCTCTCCCCCCAGCTCTGGCACTTGAGGGAAGGGAGTCCCAGAGGCATCTCCGAGTGGACACAGTGCCCCTTTACTCTCACTGACCCCACTCCTGGGTGCCCCCGGGAGGTGATTTTGCCGTGCACTTCGTGCTCTTGGTACTGACTGCTTTGTACCCCTGGAGAGAGTGGGGCAGGCGGCAACTCCCGACTAAGGAATTGAGAAAATCTCATCGTGGGGCTGGAGGGATGATACAGAGGGGCAGGCTCTTGCCATGCAAGATCAAATCAGATTTGGCCAGCCCAGATTTGATCCCCGGCACCCCACATGGGCCCGTGAGCCCCACCAGGAGTGACCCCTGAGTTCAGAGCCAGGAGTAAGCCCTGGGAACCACTGTGTGTGCCCCCCAAACAAACCCCCAACCAAATGACACAAAAATATGATCTTGATGTGAATGTTTCCTTGTTGGGGGGGTGGGGGGTCGACACCCCACCTGACTACTTACTCCTTGTTCTGTGTTCAAGACTCACTCCTGAAGGTGCTCAGGGATCACTGCCGGTGATGCTCAGGGCTTGCTCCTGGTTCTATGCTCAGGAATCACTCCTGACAGTGCTCGGCGACCATATGGGGTGGCAGGGATCCAACGAGGGTCAACCGCGTGTCAAGCAAGAGCCTAAAGCCTTGCACTATCTCTCCCGTCCCACGAATGTTTTCTGAGGATGAAAGGTACAGCATTCGGAGCCATCCCGGATGAGGAACGCCACCGTCACCGCTCTCAAAGACAAAGCACAGCCTCGTCACCGGCCACGATCCAGAGTCTCGAGTCCTTCTCTCCTGGGAGGGAGCGTAACATGGCACTCGCCCTGACGGTGTCACCGGATCGGATCCTATGCCGGGCTGTTTCACTCAGGGTACCCAGGATGGGGGACAAGTGAGACCCCTCCCTGCCCCAAGGGACCCAGCCCCGGCACCCGAAAACCTCCAGAACTCAAGTGCTTCCATGCTCACGGCTGCTCTCCACATGCTTGGGCCTCACCCATGAGTGAGCCTATTTCTGGACATCTCATACCTTACACCACCCGTACTCCACGAACACTGCACCACATTTCACGGGGCTTAAAGTAAGTGGCAACCAATCTTAGAGGGAAATATTTTTTTACAGACACACACACACACACACACACACATATATAAGCACACAAGGCTCAACCTTTAACAACATGTTAGTGATCTCTTAAAGAAGGGCTTCATGACCCCTGGGTGAAATACAACCATCTCCACACTCTTTCCTCTAAGGAAACCTTTTTATTGTAGCGTTTTCAGCAGTTTCCATAAGAAACAATACAAAAATGAATTATTTCAGTTGTATTTACCAGTAACACAGGCGGGGTGGGGGGCTGGGGAGGTGGGGGTGGGGGGGAGGTTTGCTGTGATTCTTGGTGGTGGAATATGTGCACTGGTGAAGGGATGAGTGTTTGAGCATTGTGTAACTGAGACTTAAAGCTTTATAACTTTCCACATGGTGATTCAATAAAAGAATAAATTAAAAAAATATAAAAAATAAACTATTTCAGTTGTGCTTTGGAGCAGGGGTTTGGATTTGGGACGGAAACATCCGAAATGTGGTGGTGGGAAGGTGTCATGGTGGTGGGACTGGTGTTCGAATATTCAATGTAATACTGCGAACTGCTTTATTAAAAAAAATTTTTTAAAGACAAGGTACAAATTCACATGGAAGCGAGTTCACAAACTATAAGATGATGGTTCTCAAACTGGGGCCACTGACCCAGCCTCATCAGTGCTATCGAGAAACTTGTGGGAGAAACCAATTCTTGGATTCCACCCCAGATCCACTGAATCAACTTCTGGGGCAGTGTCCAGCAGTGACCCTGAAGTTTGAAAGAATGCCATTGCTTCTTGCATGGCCTCTGGCGCCTACCTTCTCAGAGCCTTCAATTTCTTGTCTGAAACATCAGAGGAGGGGGAGAGATAGTACAGTGGGTAGGGTGTTTGCCCTGCGTGTGGCCGACCTGGGTTCGATCCCCGACATCCCATATGGTTCCCCGAGTCCTTCCAGGAATGAGCCCTGAGCACAGAACCAGGAGTCAGCCCTGAGCACATTGCGATGGCCCCAAAACAAACAAACAAAACCAGAAGAATTCCTGCCCCTCCCAGCCCAGTACGGTAAGGTCGGGGTGTTCTCGGTACCAAGAGTCTGATTGATACAGAAGAGGCTCTTTCTGCTTGATCTTCTTTTCCTCCTGGGGCAAATGTCTCTCCCCCAGAGTGACCCCCACACTCCGTCCTACCACACATGCTCTTCCTACATGTTATGGTTCTTCTATGGAGAGGTGGGTTCATAGCCTCCCCCCCTTAAAGTTTTGTGACAACCTCAACCCTTTGACTTCACTCGCTTGGAATCCTGGCTGTCACCCCCACAATCTGCCTCTGGGTGCCATCTCAATGCACCAATGGCCCTGGTCCAGGGACTCCCAATTGAATCCCAAAACAGACTAGCGCCCTACAGAGATGTCCCCAGAACCCAATCATTTACAATCCTAGAATTCCAGAAAGTGATTGCGCAACCTCTCATGATATTCAAAGTGAGCAGGAACACTGTGACACTGTTGTCCCGTTGTTCATCGATTTGCTCAAGCGGGCACCAGTAACGTCTCCATTGTGAGACTTGTTACTGTTTTGTTTTTGGCATATAGAATACGCTACAGGTAGCTTGCCAGGCTCTACCGTACAGGCAAGATACTCTCAGTAGCTTGCCGGGCTCTCCGAGAGGGGCAGAGGAATCGAACCTGGGTCGGCCGCGCGCAAGGCAAATGCCCTACCCGCTGTGCCATCGCTCCAGTCCAATTTATATTAAGGTAAAAACAAAAGGGGGAGGCTGGAGCAATAGCACAGCAGGTAAGGTGTTGGCCATGCACGCGGCTGTCCCGGGTTCGATCCACAGCATCCCATATGGTCCCCAGAGGACCACCAAGAGTAGTTCCTGAGTGCATGAGCCAGAGGTAACCCCTGTGCAGCACCTGGTTTGATCCCCCAAAAAAGGGAAGATGGGGGGTAGGGAGATAGTACAGCAGGTGGGCAAAAGTCTTGCCCATCAATTCAGGTTCAACCCCTGACAACCCTATATGGCCCCCCACCAGCCAGGCATGATCCCTGAGTGCAGAGCCCAGGAACAAACTCTGAGCCCTGCTTGTTTGGCCCAAAGCAAAATTTCAAAGACCTAGAAGAGTCCAGTGGAGGCAGGGCGACAGTGCACAGGATTGGGGAACAGGCTTTGCATGCGGAAACCTCTGATTTGATGCCAGGTGCCACCCGGTCTCTGAAGACCACTTGAAGTGACCCCAAGCACTGAGCCAAACAGCAACTGAGGAGGTGAGACTCTTAGAAAGAAATGCTCTTAGGGGCTGGAATGACGGCATAGTGGGCAGGGCATTTGCCTGGCACACAAACCATGGGGTTCGAATCCCAGCATTCTATATGGTCCACGAGCACAGCCAGGAGTAATTCTTGACCAAGCATAACTCCTGAACACTACTGAGTGTGTCCCAAAAGCCAAAATATAAATGAATAGAATTTAAACATTACAAATAAAAGAAAGTGAAAATGCCGATTGTGTCCCTGAAACAATACCAAGAGCAAAAGCAAAACACTCAACTTCAGTGTGGAAAGAGATGTAAATTTATTTGGTTTGTCTTGGGTCACACACAGCAATGTATAGGGCTGATTCGTGGTTCTAGGCTGAGGAAACACTCCTGGCCGTGAGTGGGGACCATATCGGATGCCGGTGATTGAACCAGAAGTGATTCCTGAGTAGCAATAGAAAATGAATATGCTGGGCTGGAGCGATAGCACAGAGGGGAGGGTGTTTGCTTTGCCCGCGGCCAACTCTGGGTTCAAATCCCAGCATCCCATATGGTCCCCTGTGCACCACCAGGGGTAATTCCTAAGTGCAGAGCCAGGAGTAACCCCTGTGCATCACCGGGTGTGACCCAAAAAGAAAAAAAAGAAAATGAATATGCTCCCCACCTGTTGACCTGGGAGTTCAACCCTGAAGGGGTCGAAGACAGTGGGATGGAAATGCTGACCAGGAAACACGGCGCCTCCTGTAGGAAACTAGGGGCAATAGGAATCTGAAGAAATAATAGGCACAGACATGGAAAGGAATGATTAGCTGTTGTTTCCCCAAGAAATATTGCCTTCTGGATGTTCTCACCAGACTCACTCGGAACATTTGCAGTGCCCAGGGCAAGAGAACAGCTCGAAGCCCACATTCTGCTTGTCTACGTAATTAGAACTTCAAAGTAGAAAAGCGAGCAAATTATTAAGAATGTTTCATCCACCTTTCATGACATATATGAATTTAGAAGATTCTGGAAGGCCAGGCTAAGAGTCTTGCACTCCTGGGAATTCCTTGCTGGAAAGTGGTGATATATGTCAACTGAATCCCTTGACCCAAGTTCCATTTTTTTCCTCTCTTCAGTAGCACCCTGCACTTTCTCAGGGACCCCCTTTATAAAATGAGGCTCTGAAGGCCACCACCTTCTCAGCATTGAGAATCAAAAGCGATAATCATGTACTAGCACGTAGTAATTGCTCAATAAATGGGAATGATCATAAGAGTACTTTGACGTTAAGTGTTTCAAGTGCTATCATGTGGAAGAAGACTTTGATCTATTTTGTATGGCTCCAGGGTATATAATTAAGGCCATTGGTTGGAAGTAACAGGAAAGCAAATTTTGGTTCAACTTAGAAAGATCTTTTTGTAGAAAGAATGCCCTTAAAACCTGCTAAAATCTGTTTGGAATAAAAAAAAATGTACTGGATGGATGTTGGAGGAGGTGGATTTAAAGTTTACTTCCGATTCCAACATCATGTGACATCGTCCTTTTCCTCTGGATTTCTCCTTGGGCTTTAACCAATTGTCTTTGGCATACACGCTTCACCCTGCTCTGATCTTAGTTCTCAGTGTTCATGGAAACCTGTGTCTGTAATTTATACCCAACTCCGGTTCAGGTAGAAACTCATTCAGTGTCCTACTCTCCTTTAGCTATGGAGGGTTGGACTATTCTAATTCAAGCTATGAAAACCCAACTAGCTTAGCACTGTCGCCCCGTTGACCTTGATTTGCTCGAGTGGGCACCAGTAACATCTCCATTGTGAGACTTGATGTTACTGTTTTTGGCATATCGAATACGCCATGGGGAGCTTGCCAGGCTCCGCCGTGTGGGCGAGATACTCTCGGTAGCTTGCCGGGCTCTCCAAGAGGGGCGGAGGAATCGAACCTGGGTTGGCCACATGCAAGGCAAATGCCCTACCCTCTGTGCTATCGCTCCAGCCCTCCCCTGGAGTCAATACTATTCTACAGTCTTCTTCCAGTAAATTTATTTTTGGGGGCTAAGCTAGTTGGGTTACTGACCCAGTTTGATCCCGGCTCGCTGGGTGCAGAGGATCAAACTGGGCCAGCAACCCAACTAGCTTAGCCCCCCAAAATGAATTTATTAGAAGAAGACTGTAGAATAGTATTGACTCCAGGGGAGGGCTGGATGCCAAGCAGGTAGTGGTGAAGATAGGAGATGGAACCCAAATTCAAGAATATACACTTCATGGAGACAGTTTTGACCCGAGTCTTCATTAATCCTTCTCTCCCCTCACTGGCTGGTCCACTGGCTCTCGCCACCAAGGTGGGGGGAACCACAGGTAGCCTTGCCACCCTGGTCCAGAGGCTGACCCCAGACAGCTGTGACCACCAGAAAGCCTGACTGTCTCTCCACCACCATCTCACCTTCCCCAGCAGTGGGTTGTGATGGGTACAATCTGGAGAGACGCCAAGTTACTTTTCTTTTCTTTTTTTTTTTTTAATTTTTTTTTTTGCTTTTTGGGTCACACCTGGCGATGCACAGGGGTTACTCCTGGCTCTGCACTCAGGAATTACCCCTGGTGGTGCTCAGGGGACCCTATGGGATGCTGGGATTTGAACCCGGGTCGGTCGCGTGCAAGGCAAACGCCCTACCCGCTGTGCTATCGCTCCAGCCCCCGCCAAGTTACTTTTCTGTGATGATTGTGGGGTGGGCTGGGGGCAGGGCTGAGGAAGGGGGAGCAGGACTGGGCTGACACAGCTGCTCTCCAGTCCACTAACCTTGGATCTCTCTGGCCTTGGCTTTGTGAGAAGGGTAGCACTAGATTTACCGTGGATCAGACCCTCATTTTTTCTCAGCGGAGGGGGAAATGCTCTCCTACGTAGGCTCTCACCCAAAGCTTCTTCCAGAACCTTCTGAGCTCCTTCAGGTGCTTGCCACGCCTGTCCTCTGACCAACGAGCAGGTCTCTGGGAGTCCAGCAGCCCCGGGGCCGGCCCAGCATCTGCCTTGTGGTCCCCTGGGAAAGTCCGACTCGTGGGCTGGGGGTGCTGAGGCCCGGGTGACAGGAGTGGCCAAGTGCCAGGCGCTGTCTGAGGTGCCCTCAGGGGTCAGGGTGAGGAGCAGGCGTTTCCCAAAAGAGCAGCCAGGGAGGCTTTATTCTCAAAAATCTGGAACTCGCTCCTTCCCTCAGAAGGTCAAATTCTCTGGAAAGTCTTTAAAGGGAATCTTGGGGATGACGCGAAGCCTCAGCGGAGCTGCCCAGGATGGGGAGTTTGTCTCACTCTTCACAATAGAAGGAACAACTCACAGAATTCTGTGTGTGTGTGTGTGTGTGTGTGTGTGTGTGTGTGTGTGTGTGTGTGTGTACCGGCTCTGGGCACATCTTTTTGACTCCACCATTCTTCCTGCACTAACATATGCCTCAGAGACCTGGGCCCTACGCAAACAGGATGAGAACGCTATTCGGGTGGGTGTCCCAAAGAGGAATCGAAAGAGCTATGCTGGGAGTATCACGTCTCACTCAAGTGAGAGAAGGAATCTGGAGATCTGACTTCCACTGATGGTCAAGAATCAGGGACGCTGACTCGTTTGCCAAGGCGTCAAAAATCCGATAGGCTGGACACATAATGTGATTCAGAGATGACCCCTGGACTAGAGCTGTTACCGACTGGATTCCACTGGACGTCAAAAGACCGCGTGGCCGCCCACCTACGAGATGGTCAGACTTCTTTGTCAAGACACTGAATGAATGGTTTGAGGCTCTTCCTGTTCCTGGAGCGAGCAGATATCATTGGGCTACACTAGCACATGACAGGGATGAATGGAGATGTTACTGGCGCCCACTCGAGCAAATCGAAGATCAACGGGATGACAAGTGATACAAATGATATATATATATGCGCATATATGTATATTTCAGATCTAGATACAAAAATGTATCAACGTACAAATGTAACTCACACACATATACCCATGTGATATATGCATATTTACATTCAATGCACACATATGCACAGTATATATGTATATGCATATGCATATGTATACATATATACACATAAACATATATATGTTTTCAATGCAGGTCTAGAGCAAAAGCCTTTATTTTTCAGTTTACTCATTTGTTTTGTTCTTAGGTTATACCTGGTGGTGTTCAGAGCTCAAGGGATCACTCTTTTTTTTATAATTTATTGATTTTTTAATTGGTGAGTCACAGTGAGGGTACAGTTACAGATTCACACATTTTCGTGCTTGTTTTATCAAGGGATCACTCTTGAGGCTGGAGCGATAGTACAGTGGGTAGGGCGTTTGCCTCGCATGTGGACGACCTGGGTTTGATTCCCAGCATCCCATTTGGCCCCCTGTGAGTGCAGAGCCAGGAGTAACCCCTGTGCATTGCTGGGTATGACCCAAAAAGAAAAAAAAAAGGATCACTCTTGGTAGGACTCGGAGCCATACTGGGTGCAGGGGATCGTGCATGAAAGCCTTACCCACTGAACTATCTCTCTGGCCCCTATTTTCCCTCTCAATGTGCACACTTCACTTGGGATTGGCTCTAGGGACAATCAGGACAAATGGACACTCCGCTGTCCTCCTCTTCCCAGGATTCTAGCTATTTCACTGTGGAGGTGCAGCCTGGGCTGCCTTCTACATACCCCAGGCCATGTGAGATCCTTTGCTCTTGTCTAGCTGCCATGAAGTTACTGTTTTGTTTTTGTTTTTGGCTTTTTGGGTCATACCCAGCAATGCTCAGGGCTTACTCCTGGCTTTGCACTCAGGAATTACTCCTGGCGGTGCTCCAGGGACCACAGAGAATGCCAGGGATGGAATTCAGGTTGGCTATATGCAAGGCAAACGTCCTACCTACCCACTGTACTCTCTCTCCGGCTCCCATTCGAAGTACTTGAGTTCAGACCTCTCCTCACTGTCCCCTGTGTCCTCTCCCTTGTCCTGGGAGGTTCTGGCCCAATACCCCTCTTCTTGCATTTCTTATGCTGTGAAACCATGCAGTCATGGTGCCCTCTTAATGGAGGGGTGGACGCCACGAGGCAGGGCCAATGATGACCACGCAGAGGCCGACTTGTCCATCATGACATTCTTTTCTAAGTCAAGCTGCCCAGTTCCCACTCTTGGCCTCCCCCAAGAGCCTGTGACCCTTCCATCCCCCCGGCATGCTGGTTCCCTAGTGCAGGACCCGGCAGCAGGAGAGCTGGTCAGAGTGTGGCTGATGTGGCAGCTTGCCCTTGCCATCACCATATTTTCCAGTAGAAGCCAAGGTGCTGGCGTCACCCTTGGGACCTGGGCCGGAACTGGAGGAGGGAAGCAGAGTCAGGCCACCTCCTCCAGGAAGGTTGTAGGAAGTGGAGGGGAAGAAAGCTGAGGGGGTGGAGGAGCCGTGGGTGGGCAATTTGCCTCTTTGCTGGCCTCATCCCACCCATCATGAAGTGACCCGGGTAGGTGGCCACGTCCCTAGGAAGTGCACCCCACACCCTCCTCCACACTCTTGGATATAGAACATCCTTGGATATAGAACATCCCTATATCCAATCCAGAAGGCGGTTCCATCAGCCTTTGTGGGATCTGAAATTTGTACAAATTTGGGGAGTTTCCCACCCCCCACCCAATTCCCCCTGTTGCCCAGGGCCTCACACATGCAGGGCAAATACTGTAATGCCGAGCTACCTCCCAGGCCCCTGGGAGAGCTTTAAGAAGAAAAAATCCAACGTATGAATATAAGGACTGATGTACAACTGAATTGACTTATGGATTAAATAAATCACCCAAAATTATGCATTTCCCTCCAAAGCTAACCCGTACTACCAATTTTTAAAATTCACTAACTCCTTAACCCACCTCTATTATGTATTTTTCCTGCATTTGGGACCACAGACTCTTGATTGCCTCGCCATATTATACTAATTTTGTCATGGACCCATCTATGGGAAAATCCAAAAGATAACTTAGTCTTTCCTGTTCGTGGGTTGGTGAGCACACGGCTGTTGCTTGACATTGGAACCTGTCAGAGGTGGAGCCTCACAGATTGGCTGTAGGCTGAAGCACACACAAGCCGTATACAAGCTTCTGATCGAAGTGGAAGCAAAGACGTCTGCATTTGTCATTGTAGGGACACATTATTGAATGTTTCCCTTAAGGGGGATGGGCTTCTCTTTGAAGCAGATCCCAATGAGAATCAGAGCCTCCACTGAAAACGGACATGGCTTGAAATAGGAAGGATTTCCAGAGATTGACCGTATTTTCCACATTCACACCTTGTTTCTCCTCTCTTCCATACCCATAACTGGATGCTGGCTTGGCAAAGCGGAGATCCGGGGTGGGGAAGTTGACTTCTTCCTGGAGATCTTTGCTCCACTCTAATGGCTAGTACAAAGTCCACTTGACGGAGGTCTCTGCAAACTACATCTCCATCCCGAGGGACCCAAGCATGACGTACCCCCAATTCAGAGTCTCGGCTGGACGCTCAGAACCCCCAGGCCATTCCAATACTGTGAGATTATGTAAAGGTGGGGTGATGGTCACGTCACCAGTGTTTAGTGCTGGAACCTATCAAATCTGCACATAGTGCATTAGAAAGTCAGAGGAGAAAGAGGCAGTGGTCTCATACTCACTATTCAAATACTTGGCACATTTTCAAAACACTTGACCATGTGAATCCAGTATGGCGTTGCCTCCACGTAGGTGATGGGTCTCGAAGCTTAACAAAGCTTGACAAATTTCGCACCCAAGCTGACTTTGACCTCATAATCGTTTCTCACATTAAAGATGTCCATTGAGTTTCACACCAGCAGAACCTGGGTCTTGCTATGGCCCTGTGTATCCGTTGATAAGCCAGTCAGGAGCTTGTAAATACTGAACAAGTCCTCCAGGAAAGAAAAGAATGGGTAACCATCCATTGCACTGATGCAAAGCATGTGCAGCAAACTATTTTCAAATATAATATATATCCTCTCTATTATAAATTCTGTGCACAGTGCTGATCTTCAGAGTGTGTTTGTTGAGTTTCATCTAGCCCTTCCAGCTATCAACCTGTAGTTGTGGTTATAGAAAGTCTGGCTCTGATGGGCAAGAAAGTGGAAGGCTGCTTTTGTTTAAGTCACAAGACAAGGAGTGAAACGGGGATCTCTATGGGAATATCTGCAAAATCTGACTGCTGAGCTGAATTGAATAGTGGTTTCCAAATACTGGAAGAGAATTGTGTGTGTGTGTGTGTGTGTACGTACCCTATGACAACCCCATAAAAGGCACATGTTTAACTTCAACCTGGGTTATCAACATTTCTCTGTCACCTCTCTTTGTTCGAAATAGTCAGTAAAACAATAAACAAAGCCTTGGCCTGGCACATTTGCCAATTTCCCTGGTGTAAAGACTCCCACGATGGTGAATTTCAAGTGCCAGGGTGGAGAGTGGAGCATTTCAGCAAACCATAATCTCCTCATGCCTCCTTACGGATGCAAATAACTTCAAGGGCACAGATAACAGTAAAAGGTCATAAAATAATTAGGAGAGCCGTGTTTTGAATTTTTATTACCTTTGTTTCCAGTGTAATTTATTTAATTACAAGTTTATATAATTTAATTTTAAATAATGGCTTTGTTTCACAACCGGTCTGCGAAATTCCCAAAAACTCAACAACAGGTATTTGCGTGCCGGGACGGGCGGGGGATGTCCCCAACACTTAGCAGGAGACCGGACCAATGGAAACACAAAAACACATGTTGGTGTCATGAATGGATGCCTTCAGAATGACTTGCCTCGGATTCTCTGAGGGCCTGAGCAAGTCACTTTACCTTCCTCTGTCTTGCATCTCAGGCAAGAGGCTATTAATGTCTACTTCATAGAGGTGCTACAAAGTTAATTAAGGCTCCCTGAGTGCTTTGAAATCCACAGATGAAAGGCCCAATGGGGAAGGACTTTATTATTACTCCATGCATCATCTTAAGAAGTGCACAGTGATGATACCCACCTGGTACTTTTCATCTTCAAAGTGTTCCCCAGACATTCGCCAATTAAACGTCACAGGGCCCCGCCCAGTTAGTGGGCGTCAGCTAGAGAGGGAACCGGGACGTGAGTGGGTGACTCCTTCCCCCTGGGCTGCCAGGAATCGGAGGTCAGAGCCAGGACCCCGAGTCTGCCACGGGCACAGCTGCCCCTGACTGTGCTTCTGTTTCCCAGCACTGGATCCTCTGCATAGTGAGAGGGTCCACACAGCCCTCCCGGGTTTAGAAACTCCTTGGTTTCCTTCATGCAGGTGATGGTCCCCTTAAGACCTAAATTTTAGCTCTCAAATGTCACGTGTCCCTCCTTAGCCCCCTCCCCACTCTGTAGACACCTCTGAAATGTGCAGGTGTTGTTTAGCAGAGGAGGGGTCAGAGTCCACTGGAAAGTGTTCATTTGTGGGCATGTAAAATGGTAGTTAGTGTGTCTTGCGTTTGTGACATGTCACCCAACACTGACATAGGGTCTTGCCACTCATTTTAGAGCGCCCAGCTTTGTTTGGGAGACACACCCAGCGATGCTCAGGGGTTTCTTCTGGCTCTGCACCCAGGAATCACTCCTGGTGGGGCTCAAGGGATCATATAGGTGCTGGGGGGGGGTCGAACCCAGGTCAGTGGTGTGCAAGGCAAGCGCCCTGCTTGCTGTTCTATCTCTCTAGTCTCTAGAATATATATCTTTCTGATTGATTTTATGATGATTATTTTTTCTTTTTGGGCCATACCCAGTGATGCACAGGGGTTACTCCTGGCTCTGCAATCAGAAATCACTCCTGGCGGTGCTCAGGGGAGCATATGGGATGCTGGGAATCGAACCCGGGTTGGCCACGTGCAAGGCAAATGCCCTACCTGCTGTGCTATCGCTCCAGCCCCTGATTTTTTTTTCTTCAAAGAACCTCTCTTTCTTTAACTCCCATTATGACTGTGATAATCACTACATTATGTGGAAATGCAGATTATAAATGGCAACAATAATTTCCCCCC